>OVAY01000010.1:0-127942 GCA_900406395.1 Kernera saxatilis
ATGTTTTATAAGATTTTAAAATTTGATGTTATTCAATAAAGATTTTAAAATCTTTTATTAAAATCTGGTGTTATTCAATATTTAAAATTTTTAAATATCCTTTTAATTAATTTATTTGAAATGACTTGTTTTTGGAATTGCATTAGTAAATGAGTATAAACAAAATCCAAAGAATTCTGCAGAAATTTTAAAATCTACATAAATGAATCCTATCAAAACTTAAAATCTATACAAATGAATTTATCAAAATTTAAATCTTGATGATTATAAAGTATAGAAAATTGACTTTAAATCATTGATTCAATAACACTTCCTAAGAATCAGAGTAAGTAAAAAAAATGAATAACCAATACCGGATTTTAACCCAAAAAAATCTATTTTACAATTCGGATATATGGTGTTTAATTGGCCGCCTAAACATTGCAACAATTTCGACTAAAACAGATAATATTAGTCCATTAATAGACTAGTTGAATATTTGGGGGTTTTTAGGAGAAAGATTAATTTATATATGATTGATTAATCATATGTAGTCAATCGATTAATCGTTTCTCAGTAGTTTACTAATCTAATTAAAATATTTTATATCAAATACATAAAATAATAAAAATTCAATATTTAATATAAATTGTTTAAAAGTGAAAACAATCTAGAAAAGCTTGTGTACATAACACCTTAAAGAACATTGTAATTTTGATCTACTAACATTAGTAGTTTCTCATCTTGCAAATCGAACCGGTTCGTTCACAATTTACAATTTAGTATTTACAATGAATCAAGTGATCGAAACTTGAACACATGAAACGCGTTTTTGGGGGCAAATATATACACTCATCTTATGCTAGGTAGTATTTATTTAAATTATTAATCAAGATCAAGGTAAGACCGTAGACGAATATAAAGTGTGATTGGTTACAGGAAGATCAGCTGTGGAAATGCTGTCACCTTCGGATTAGTTGGAAACTTCTGCCGTACGAATATACTTTTTTCTCATTTTAATCTAAAACTATTATTAATGAAAATTTAAATTGTTATGATTAATTTAAGATATTCCGCCACGTACATATATATGCATATTAAGATTGATTTGGAGGAACTGTTTCAAAAATTAAATCATGTAGAGTAAAAAGATGATTTGGAATAGTGAAATAACGTAGAATTATTTACAATCATAGCAATCAGTTTCTTATGTCCGGTTTGTTTAGTTTATTGAATTGACCAAAACCGCATAATAATTTACTTTTGGGATGTCTAAAGTCTAAACCTTTGATTAAATTAATTAAAGAATGTGGTATATGTCTGTAGTAGGCCTGTTCATATTTTAAAATGATGTCAGCAAAATATATATAAAAGCCACGTACAAAGATCAAGAAACAAAATTTAGTAGTTAGAAAAGGTTAGGGTTTTGGTGGTCCCATGGGCTTATATGATCTCAAACAAAATAGTTTGCGTGTCTTGATGTGCTTAAAACTAGATTTATACCAATAATGAACAACCATATCGAGACTTGATTAAACTTATTTTAATTTAACAAAATACTGTATATGTAATGTTTTTAAGCAGGGAATATAGTTAATTCTATATGTATGTTGCATGAATATAAGAAAATTTAATATAAAAAGAATCCCTAATAAAAAGAATATACAAGTTCGAAAAGAAACCAAAAAACATAGAAAATATTATATTGGTAGAAAATATTTTATGAAAAAGGTCATTTACATTTACATTCTTTTATCATTTTGGATGAAGTTTAGGAATTAGACGTAGCACTGTTCAAATAATTAAACAATTTGATTTTATGTTAATTTGATGTGTGCGTATGGTTCAGATGTGTCATTAGTTGACCAATGACCAGTAATCCATACTATTGTATATATCCACTGTCTGTCCGTCTCTCTTGTGCAATATGTTTTTTTTTTCTTTTATTTTTTTATTTGTTTTTTATTTACTCACTATGTTTTCATAAATAGTTGGGTCAACGTAACATTATAAATTATATTTTGAAAATCTATAATTATTCCAATAGCGCATAAACATACACGATCACAGCTCGAATCCCATATAATGTGTTACTCAACATAAATTATTTGATGACAAAAAAGAACAGTTATTTTAGGACATGTTTTCTCGTGGAAACCTTTTTTTTGGGTTAAAGTTTATCGTGAAACCTACTCGAGATATTGGTTCGAACTGAGTTCCACTGAAATTAAAAGGGTGATACATAACTTATTATATGAAAATAGTAGAATGAATGATAAGAGTGGAGAAATCATCAACATGATATAGCGGTAACATGAGTCAACAATAAGATTGCACCCAAAAAAAAGTGAAATGTAAAACCAAAAAAATAAAAATATATCGATGACATTTTTTTATGAATTCAGTGTATATATTTAATATTTTATTTAAATCCCTATATTTTTATATATATCTATTGTATTTTAATAATACAGTCTATTCATTATTGAATATTTAGCTCTTGTCAGTAACTAACTTTTTTTTATTTTAAACTTTTCAAAAACGTTTGAGAAGCTTTACATTGTCAACATGAATTAGTTGCAGCAACTTTTATTCGATACATTGCTTCACAAACTTGAACATCTTCTTCTTTTCTTCCTCCTCATTTTCTTCTAGTTTTCGTCAAGGGCATTTTTGTCATATCTTTTCTTTGATAGGATTAAAGTCAAAAGGACACGTCAAAAGCTAACTAAGCTCTCCTTGTTCCGACAAGACACAAGGCATAGACGAAAGCCTCTTCTATGTTTCTATATATAAAGCAAAGTACAAAACACTTAGCCTCATTAACTAAGATCTTGCCTTCACCATTCTTCTCCCTCTCCTCAATTCTCTCTCTTCCTCACAGGTATTATACATAATACTTATATATGTCCACTTACTTAACAATCTCCTATGTAACCATAAAATCGATTTTCTTATAAAAATTAAGTGTGTGTACTAATTTGTTATAATATAAAGGATAAACTTTTGTTTTCAAGCAATTTTGTTCATTAACACCCATTATTTTTTTATGTATAAGTCTATTTGGTGGTTATCTAATTTATGTCAAAATGTTTTAAACAGATTCATATAATAGATGCTATAATAAAATGGGAAGATCACCGTGTTGCGATGAGAGCGGGTTAAAGAAAGGGCCATGGACGCCAGAAGAAGATCAGAAACTGATAAATCACATACGAAAACACGGTCATGGAAGCTGGAGAGCTCTTCCAAAGCAAGCCGGTTTAAACCGGTGTGGTAAGAGTTGCAGATTGAGATGGACTAATTACTTGAGACCAGACATCAAAAGAGGAAACTTCACTGCTGAGGAAGAGCAAACCATCATCAACCTTCATTCTCTTCTTGGAAACAAGTAATTATTATTATTTTTAAAATTTTAAAATTTTAAATACTTTAATTCTTTAAGTATCATATTTGAGATCAAGAGGAAAAAAAACAGAAACAGATCAAATTTTCTATAGTAAAAGAGTTTTTAGAAAATTAAACCATTAGATTTTAAAAGGATTTTAGATGAAAAAATAAATTAAAAGAGAAAAAGAAAAATTAAACTACAATATGGTTGTGTTTGATTAGATCAACTGTAGTTTTTTTTCTCTTATAACATCTCTTTCATTATATAAAAATATACAAATTAATTTTTAGTGTTTCTAAAATCTTAATCGCTGTTCACCAGTCTTATTTACGTATCATATACATGATATAGTCTAAAATAGTATGATTATCCCTCAATAACTAGTTTTTGGTTAGCTAGTTACGTTGAGGTATAAATAATACATACGAAAAACCTACTACACTGGATTTTTCTAGGTGCATGCATACGTACTCGTCAATGTTCAATATTTTCAAGTCTATAAATTGATTATCTTGTTAAAGCTTGAAAATCGGTCTAACGTAATACGTATATATAAGGTTTAACTAACCCACCAAATAATTATATCAGTTTAACTAATTTTTATTTTTCTTTAATATATTTTTTAAAGGTGGTCATCTATAGCTGGTCATCTTCCGGGAAGAACGGATAACGAAATAAAAAACTATTGGAATACGCATATTAGAAAAAAACTTATTCAGATGGGGATCGATCCGGTGACCCACAGGCCGAGAACCGACCATTTAAACGTTCTAGCCTTATTACCGCAACTTCTAGCTGCCGCAAATTTCAATAACCTCGTGACTCTAAATCAAAACATACAACTGGATGCAACAAGTATTGCAAAAGCCCAAATGTTACATAGTATGATTCAAGTCCTTAACAACAACAACAACAATACCTCTTCTTCTTCCTTTGACATTCATCACACCAACAATAATCTCTTTGGCCAATCTTCTTTCTTAGAGAACCAACCAAATATTAGTGAAAATCTCTATGATCCAACCCAAAGCCTCTCTCACATTGATCATCAGTCTCTGGATTCGTTTTCTAGCCCGATTCGAGTAGTTTCTCATGTAGATGATCAAGATATGATTCCTCCATTGACTTCGGCCTCTCCTGATGAGTCTAAGCAAACCCAAATGATGATCAAGAACAAGGAGATTTTGAAGCACAATGAACATACTTCAAACCCTTCATCGACCTCAACGTTCACACAAGATCATCAGCCATGGTGTGACATTATTGATGATGAAGCAAGTGATTCTTATTGGAAAGAAATCATGGAGTAAGTGAAATTAGAGGAACTAAATTTCTCACACACATATATTTATTTTAAACTGAATTTTGACGAGTTCTTAACAGTGTTTTTCCTCTCTCTCTTTGCAGGCAAACTTATTCGGAGCCTTGGCCATTTCGTGAATAGAGACTACAGAAAACATTAGCATTATTTTTTTTGTGTGGATATAGGTATATACGTATATGTTGTTAATTAACTTTCATACAGTTTGTGTCTTAATTTTTCTTCTTATTTTTTTCGACCATGTATACACAAAACATTAATACTGTACAAAACTGGTTATCATATATATTTGTATTATTAGTCTGTAATTTTTTTTATGGAAATGTGTATTAGTTATTACGTGGTTCTCCACGTATAATTAAGAGCTTACACATCCAAATTATATTCGATAAATTAAATCATAATTCAAAATGGTTATTAAAAAAAAAAAAATTCGGTTAAACTATGGATTAATTTTATTCCTTTATATATATCATATATGTACATACATAATAAGGATTCAAATTTAGTTGGGGATGGTTAAGAAGAAGTGAACTAATAGAGTCTCGAAAGTGACACAATCTTATTTTTATTTGACTTTAAGAGGAGACAAAAGAGGTGTATAATAAATAGATGGTAGCATTTAAACATCATTGTATATCTTAAACTCGTGGCCACATTTATATCACAGGCTAGATTTACTGTTTCGTGAACATAGGCTATGATTTAAAACTAGACAAAACAAATGTATAAAAAATATTTTGTATTTAAAACTCGAGTGATTTAAATTGAAAACAAATGAAAATTAATAAAGATTTTCATTTTAACTAGTAAGTGGCTCTTTTGATTTAAGAGAAACAAGTCGAAGTTTATTACAACGTTCACACATTTATATCCGAGTTTATTAAGCAAAATTTATATAATTAGATACGTTAATTTTCAGTTTAAATCAGTTAAGAAAGATACTTTGCATCACCAATGTATCGTATTTTCTGAAAATGCTGCCATCTGTTTTTATTGGGCAAGGTGGGATATTTTGGGATATATTTGTAAGAACAAATGTTTAGTTTAAAGTAAAAACTTTATAGTCAAAGCAAAAAGATGACATTAGAATTCCAACTTCAAATTAAACACTCAAAAGTTAAATTTTAGGGTTAAGATTGTGATAGGAGAGACATATATAAGTAAATAACGGAGAAACGTGTGTTAATATTCGAATACTAATGCTGCTCAAATATTCTCAAGAAAATAGAAACCTACATTTTGGACTATAAAGCCTATTTGGCTAGTCGGTCGCATTATTATTTTTTATTAATAATTAATTATTTCCAAAAATCAACACTAAGCTTTGCTTGTGGATAACGATTTGCAGGAAATATGAATTATGCAATCACACTTGTAAGAAAAATTCTGGAGAACAAAAATAGAAACCGCACCAAACAAAATTAGACTACATCTGAAACACCCAATAACCATAATTCCAATCCATAAATAAGATGGGGCAACCGAAACCTTTCGAACCAAGTCAATAAAGGAAATCGGTTTATTTGTTCTTTTATAAAATCCTTCCGTTCATATTAAACATTGTTTTTATAGTATTCAAACCCATGTCTATTCATATCAAAATTCAACGATTTCAATTTGGCTCCAGAAAGTTATAAACTAAATAAAACAAATCGTAAACCGGATTTAACATTCCTAATATTCCAATCGCAGAAAAAATGCATTTGCTGCCATCAACAATTTTCATAATTCGAGTCAGAGCTATGTGTTTTAGAGATTGTAAACGTTCACACAATCAGAAAGGAGAAATCACCAAGATTTTAACATTTTTCAAACAAGGTTTTGATCTCTTTTCTAGTAAACCACCTCGGTTTAATCGAATCACCAGTTAAACTCGGTTTGGATTAAATTTTAGTTCATTACATTACCGATACTTGGTATTTATAATTTTATACACACCAAATTCATTAACACCAGCAATTTCCTAGCTGCTGCTGATCACAATGTCGCTTGTTACGACCTAGTTCCGACCCATGGTTTCTTAAAGATCTGCCATTTACACAAGTTCTTAGATCTGCAAATTTAAAGGAACAATCTTTGTTCCTCAGTTTTTCGACTCGAAATCACGGGTTTTGTTAAACCGAAAACACTAGTTGGGATCACCACAGTTTCGGTTTAAATAGGCATATCAGAAACCAGAAACAGATCAGACACTTGAAACAACGAAGGTTTCTTCAAATTTGGAGTTAATCCACAGACATGGCCTCGGTTATGTTCCTCTGATCTTCCAACGCTGTCCGAATTTCATCCACCAGACCCTTCTGCTCATCTTCCATTGTGTTCTGCAACTCATCCACCTATGTCCAAAACAAAGTTCACAATCACAAACTTCAAACGAAGATCGCCTCATGAAGACAGCAAACTAAAAGGCTCAGTTTTTGACATTACCACATGCAACAGCAGAGCAAACTGCTTCTTCCTTAGCTCAAGCAATCTCCAACTTGCAGTGCTCTCTGCTTCAAGCTCAGCAATCTCCTTGTTCAATTCATATATGACTTTCTCTGTCTCTGACCTCGGAGGTTGCGCAGAAATCAGTTTCCTTATCGTCTCACACTCTTCTTTATGCTGCCTCTCTATTTTACTCTCCTCAAGCTGCTTCTTTAGATCTTCAATCTCAGCTTTCGCCTGCATTATCTGCCTTTCCGTCTCATCTTTCACCTCGTTGAAGCTCTCTTTCTCCCTAAGGTTTGCTTCTACAACCGCTTGGCTCTTGAGAAGCGGGATCTCGAAAGTAGACAGTTCCTGTAAGAAAGCTTTTGCAAGTCTACCGCAATCGTTATAGTTCTCTTCTTCTTTATCCACTTCGAGTACAAAAGAAGTGAACTTCTTCTGAAGTTTCTTCAATGGAGGTTCGCCTCGAGTAGTCGTGGTTCGGGTTAGTAGCCGGTTTCTTATGATTTTGTCATCGTCTACCGGATCAAATGCATAATTAGCCTTAGTTACTATAGTCTCCAATCTACCAGAAATCCTCCTTGCTTTAACGGACATCTTAGCTTACTTAAGAACTCTTAATTCTACTCTGCAAAAGAGATGCACAAAGAGCATTCAACAACCAAACAAACGAAACCAATTCGCCAAGTTGCATTTTTCTAAAGCTGTGGAATCAAAATTGAGATTAAAGCTCGAATCTAATAAAAGCTAATGGATACAAGATTCAAGCTCGAATCTAAAGAACAGAACCGAAACATAAAGTATTACGATTTACGCAACATAAATCTCGATTTCTTCTTCTCGTCTTCAAAACTTCCGTTTCTTAATCTAACTTAACTGGAATTTCATGAGCGAGTCATCATCAAATCGTATTCAATATCTCATTGATTCGTAAGAAATTTCACAGTCGTACCAAAATAATTAGATATTACTAGACAGAAAAAAAAAAACAGCAAAAGATAATCTCTTTACTTACTTGAAGTGAACCCAAGATCCAGATACGTCTTCTGCAATCGAAAATCGATCAAAACAGCCCCTTTTTAAAAGGTAAACAGATACTTCAAATTCTGATGAACCCTAAATCCAAATTGATCTTTCCCCTCCGTTCCCTTTTCCTTTCTGGGGTAAATGCACAAAAGTACCCTCAACTTCATATTATATTACAAAATAAAGCCTAATATCTTTCTTTTTTTGTTTTTAGCCAACCCTGATCTCTTAAAATATACAAAATAACTCTTATATTCATTTTTCTTACTCTATACACCCACGTTATTATAAGACTCAATTGAATTTGAACCAAAACTACAATTTAGTAAATCTAATTTTACCATCATAGGCAATTATGTTATGCATATTTATTATTTCCATTCATAAATTGTCATTCAAAATTGAATCGAACTCAAACCTGTTGAGATGTAGAAATGTGTAACAAATCAGAACCATATAATATAACTTAAAGACTCCGATTTAACGGTTCAAAATCACATGATCGAACATGAATGTACATTTTCGTCGCTAAAAATCTGAGAGGGATAAATATGTTGGGCTGAATATTGAGGAGGATAACTAAAGATTTTGTTTCCATCACTGTCTCCGTTCTTATTATTGTTCTTGTTATTGTTGTCTTTATTATCTTTGCCTTTCTCAATGTTTTGACTTATAAGCTCTGCATGTTTCCCAAGTTTTTTCTTGATTTTCTCCACAAGTTTTGGAGGATCCATGACTCCTCGTACCACCACCGTTGACTTTGACCGGTCTGGTTCCGCCGTTTGAATACCTTTTATTAATTTATCAAATAACAATCATTATGTATTAACAAAATTATGAGTGATAGAAATCGATCTGTACATCTTGGGTTGTACGTATTTTAACATATAAACTAAAAGGGACAAGCAGTAGATCTAAATATTATTATATATATCAGAATAATGATATACATTTTTATTATTTTTGGTTAAAAAAAGGGATGTGATGTGAAAACATTTAGTCGATATGGTTATGGATCATCATATTATATGTTACCTTTTATTTTCTCAATGCCTCTTTTGATTTCATGAACACATCCTTCACAATGCATATTCATTTTTAGAACTGCAGTTATGATCTGCGGAGTACTCTGAAATCAAACACAAAAGTAAACGATTAATAACGTTGATTGGTACCGTATTTATTAACTTGTTTTTATATGATATATCTAAGTTACATACATGTGTATATGTGAGTATTAGGTCAGAATAATGATATAGATTATACACAAGAAATAGAAATATTACTTCTTTCTTTTGTTGTGGCTCCTTCTTCTGATCTTGTTTAGGGTTAGGTTTTGGGGAAATTAACTCAGCATTTTTACTAAATTTCTTCCGCACTCTTCGTAATATCTTCATTGGATTATCAAATTTCCCAGACACAACCACTTTATTGTCTCCAATCTCTGTCTTAATTTGCTCAACCCCTTAAAAAACAATAACATCAACAATTAGAATCATTTCTGAGTAAGAAAGAGAAATGGTAAATTCTATTTTTAATAATATTTTAAGAACTAGATTTACGAGAGACTATTGATTATGCCGTTGGGAGCTAAAGACAAATTTCATTTTTCTACATACAAACAAAAAAACTGAAACCAGACAAATAAAATACAACTTAAGTTTCGATTAAATTGAAAATTAAAAATATATAGATTTTGATAGAAAACGAATTGTAAATCAAAATAGAAATGTAATAAAAACCGGTACATTCTCTATAGATGGTTTCTTTTAATTTAGAATTACCATCATATCCCTTCAAGCAATGGGAGACTTGTGAAGCACATCCTTCACAGTGCATGTAAACCTTCAAAACAATTTCTTTACATTGATTCTTCTTATCAGACTTATCGGAATCTCCATTTTTCTGATTCTTCTTCTCACACTTGTTGTCGGATTCTCCATTCTGCTTGTTCTTTATTACAAAAACAAAACAAAAAAATTAAGTTTATATAATTTAAATACACAAAATCACCAAAAAGGGCACATACCTTTCCCATATCAATGTTAATTCCTTTGTACGACAAGTGCAATGAAGAAGTTGAACAGTGAGACTCTTATATATATATAAGGTCAAAGACTTTTGGCGAAAAAATTAATTATTTAGTAACATACAGAAAATGATTTGTTTCTCTGTTTGGATGATCCTACTTGTTGACAATGAATAATAATTGTAATCACTAAAATGATTTATTTATTATAGGGTGACAAAGAGACAACTAATTTCGTAACGATCCTTATTAAATTTTGTTTCAATTGGGGCTTTCCAACTTCTTCTTCATTGCCCGATTAAAAACATTCATTATTTGGATTTTCTAAAATCATGAATAGTTACAAATCTTCCAGCTTTACGTTCTTACTTGTTAGCGTTTTAGATATGCCAAATATATTTCTCTCTTTACTAAATCACGGATTTTCTTATTTTCTCACAGAATCTAATTTAGACGAGGTTCGGTCCAACTCCAATTGTATATTGAATCTTTCCAATAACAAATATATATATCCTTCATAAAAATCAAGGTTAAAAAAGTTCAATTTTGCCAAAAGGGTAAAAACTGATTAACATATAAATAATAATAACGGTTACATTACATAGGAGTCCAGCAAGATTTGGTCAAAGGGTCCCAAACAGAAGGAATCAAGAATTTCAAGTGGTTGATTCCGTGTGAATTAAAGGCTCCACCAGTAACCGGGTCAATCCGGATTTTTCCTGTAAAACCCGGAAAAGCTCCGGATCCGAAAACCCGAGTGCACTTGGTTGCAGGGTCCACGATATAATTCGAAGAGTTGTGGTTTCCGTCGGCGATGTACGGTGGCTCAGATTTGAACAAGGATTCGGTTAAAGCTGGATTGGTGGCGAAATCGGCTAAACCGGTGGCTAGCTGAATAATCAATGCGTCGGCTCCGACTTCGCCACTTGGCGGTTGATAGGTCATGCCACGTGGACCTTTGTCGGCCGTGTGGAAAGGCCAAGCGCACTCTCCAGGACATTGCACCTCCGGGTTGCTCACCATTATGTACGGTTGTGGTTTTTTCTGACCTGGATGGCATTTACGTAAATATGTCAATTTTTGTATATATTATTGTCTAATCTGTTTTATAACTAGAAAATTATGTAGAGAAATATCAACAATCTTTTTGTCAAGGACCAGATCAATTTAATTTTTCCAATATTATGGAATTAACGAGGAGAAAAACAAACCTTTGATACCATGGAGGGCGTATTGTTGGCAAGTTCCGTTACAAAACCCTACGCCATGAGCCTTAACTTGTGCCGCAAGTAATATCACGGGGGTCACTTTTGACATATTTCCGATGGCCGTCTCAACCAGTTTCTCACCATTATCTATGGTCAATTCCTTTCCATATTTCATCTTTTCATCCACATAACTCCGTACAATCTTCACCTTAATCCTCGCAGCTACGGTTCTGTTAAACTTCTTCTTCTGTCGGTAAAACTCCTTCACCTCAAACCTCTCTTGAAAACTCTCCACCACTTTCCACCACGACGATACCTTCGGGTCAAGACCTTCCTTGGCATCGAAGTTAAGCGAATCTATGAAATCGTGAACCCTCTCTTTTTGGACAGGCGTGAATTGGCCGTACCAGAGTAAAGAGAGATCTAGGGTTCCGTTTGGGATCTGCGAAGGTGACTCACGTGAAAAACAGAGAGGCGCCAAGAGAAGGAAGGTAATGACGGATAAGGAGGAGGAAGAAGAAGAAGACGCCATTGCCACCGGGTGAAAAAAAACCTTTTCTTTTCTTTTGGCCTTTGATGGGTTTTTTTTTAGGCTTTTTTTCGGGAGAAGTAAATAAATTTATTGTTTAAGCTATTTTTGGACATCAGAAGGTGGTTTATTTTTTTTTGTTTTTTTGGATAATCGCCAATGAAGCAACAGAGCTATTTTCAACAAAGCTAACTATTTTGAGATGGGTGGTGAAAAACTCTCAAGAACTTCCAACACTCTATTATAACGTAATGATGAATATATAAAACTGGGGAACCAATCCCAATAAACCGTAACTCACTAGAAATTCTTACTTATTTTGGTCAAGTGAAAAAATAGATTTATTAATTTTCTTTTACTGAGTGTCAACAGAAACTGAACCGATATTTTGCTGAACAAATTTCTTCCAAACCGAAAAACCGAAATTTAAATTTCGTTTTACTGTTGAGTCATTCTCAAAACCGAATTGAATGCCAATCCCTACCAAAAAGGCGACAATAACGGTGACTAATTACATTTTTTTTATTAGGACGTCGTAACTTTTATTACAGAGAAATCAAATGAATCGAAAATATAGTTTGAATTAAATGAGTTCGTATCCGGATGATGATCCGAGGCTAGGTTTTGTTTGCGTGGGTAAGACGCAATCGGTGTCTTTGCAAATCAGCCATTTCAAGCCTTTCTCCTCCTTATTCGCTAGCTTAGACGCCACCGACTTCATTCCACTCTTCAGATAATTCACAACAAACATTGCGACCTCTCTGCAAAATGCAGTAAATAATTTGAAACCATCTCTCAAGTACTTTAAAACCATCATATTATCTAGGGAATTATGAATAAAAGAATCAAAGAAATTGATTTATGTGTGTACTTACAAGGGTGAGCAAGGAGATCGAGAACCGTTGATGAAGTAGACAAACAAGAAGGCATCAAAATGCTGTCGTTTGATTAGATAGAACCCGTGTAATCTCCGCACGCATCTGAACATTAATCTTTTGTACAATCGGATTGCAGGATTGTTATGTGCAATCACATGAAGGTAAACTCCTCGGCACACCGATAAACCAGAAGCATATTTAATCACCTCACTAATAAGTGACATTGCTGACAAAAACAAAGGTTCCAGAAATGTCAGACCAAGCGATAAAACGAACGGGTTTATATTGATTATATGAGTCATACCGATTCCATGGTTTCTGTATGTTTCTACAACTCCGAGTGTCAAGATGTAGATCAACGTCTCCTCTCCTTTTGAGGAATCGTAACATATTAGATCATGTATCTGTGCAAGACACAGAAACCATCTGCCAGCTGATGAAGATAGATATAAGAAGGTAAAAAAAACAGCACTTGACTTGTTTGCATAACCAATGAATTGCGTCACCGTCTCACCGATTAGTAGCTGCTCCAACTCTAAAGATTTTTCACAATTGAATCACTTTGCAAAAAGACCCATTTACTAAACAAGATAACGAACCAACCTAAAACCATAAACCATATGAACTAATTCAACAACATTCAAAATCTACACATTACAAGACCTTGCAAGTTGCAAGATCACTGCTTATCATCACAAAATTTCTTACAGCAAATCCAAAAGCTTACAGAACACAAGGACAATCGAAAAAAGACCCGTTGAGTGAACGGGATCAGGAATCAAGCCAACTAAAACCATAAACATTATTCAAGATCTAAACTTTACAGGAACTTGCAACGGTCATTGCTTGTAATCACAACATTTCTGCTCAAAAATCCAAAAGCTTACAGAAGAAAGAGAAATCTAAAAGAGAGCCATTTCGTGAATAGAATCACAAACCATAAACACTGAACTATTTCAACATTCAAGATCTAAACTTTACAGGGACATTGCAAGGTCATTGATTGTAGTTACAAAAGAAAGATTATAGCTCACCTCGCTTTCTTTGGCAAGCACGAATTTGGCAGTAACAAAACCGATGAGTTCATCACAGTGACCATCAGGCCGGCTCCGATCAACAGCAGCCCATGAGATGATATCAACTCCGTTCACAACACTCTGAAAAAACTCAGACTCATACCTGATAAAACAATACTTCAAATCTTCACGCAATACATCAAAATAGGAAATTCGAATTTGATGACAACTCAAATGCACAAAATCACCGAAAAAGAAGTAGATCGTACTTGATGGGGAAGATGTCGCGATGGATTTGCTCCAAACGATCTAGATCATTAGGGTTTACTGGTCTGTAGTAAATACTTGGGCGAAGAGAGATTCCTGGATCCTCCATTGATGAATCCTCTATGAATTTTCGAGGAAAGCGCGACATTGATTGGGCTGCGAAGAACCTGAAGCTTACGACAATGGTCGAACACTTTCCATATTGAAGTGCCAAATCACTGGATCCGACCCGATGACTTAATCGGATACGGGTAGATTTAGCGAATCTGGATCTGCGTGGGTTTGAATTTGATTGGCTAATCTGAACTTTTGCTTCGCCGAAGGAATCAAGGAACGAGTTTCGAGTTTCGAGCGAAGGGAAAAAAGGTCTTTACTTTGCCCTCTCCTCTGCCTCTTGGGGCCTTCTCGATTGAAGCGAAGCATCTTGGCTCACGTGCGCTTTGCCACAGACAATCACGTGCCTCTACAAAAGGACTATTGTTATTTTGTAATCAAACATTCGATTGTAGACAATCCCCTGAATCAACGAATATATTCCATTTCTTTACTAGAAAAAACTCCGTATTCTCGATTCATGATCTCTTTAATTCTTTGATTAGTTGTTACTGATATTTTTTTTTTTTTACTAAAACCTAATGATGAATCGAAAATACATATCTTTGTTCTTTAGATTGAATTTTGTAAAAGCAAAAAGTTCTTGCTCTTTTAGTAAAAAAAAAAGAAAGTTCTTGCTCAATCGAATAATGAATTGGACTTTGGAGTAATCCACAATGATGGACAATAATAAGATGAGATATTGTTTTTTTCGTATAAAAATGGGTTTCTTAATTTTTTGTCTTTTAATCCATTTTATTACGCAATACAATGTAGCCTCCTTAGTATTGGCCTCCCACGGCGGCAAGCAGTAGCAGAGAATATTTTCAACGGTTTAGAGCAAAACGCGAAACGCAGCTGAAAAAAACGGGAATTAAACTGCGACCGGATGCCACGTATGAAAAAGCATAGGGCCAGATACGTTATTTATTTTTATTTTTTTTTGGACAAAGGGCCAGATACGTTATAAGAAAAAAGAAGACCAGGTACGTTCATGAATAAAAATATGCCAAGTACGTTTGTCAGTGGCCCACGTGGTATTTCTTATCTTAAAAATTAGTTTATTTGATAAAATAAACCAGATCGACGGTGAAGAGAAAATCAGATCGACGGTAGAAAATGTGACCACGTTGTAACAGCCTGCGAAACTCCACCGCTTTCTGGACTAAGAAATTTCAGTATAAATAAAAGAAGCAGAGGAAAAGGTGTTGCAGACTAAAAATAGGAATCTCTTCTCTTCTCTTCTCTCCTCTCTTCATTGTTAAGAGAATTCTCTCTAGGGTTTTTCAGCTCCTGAAGAAACCCAAGTAGTGATCTCTCCTATCGTGGAAGGAATCGATCAAATCTAATTTACCTGTTTCAGTGAGCTGATTTTTTTGGTAATATAAATGGGATCGATTTGCGAATCTGTACCGACGGCGAACTCTTCGTCTGCATCTACGGTGGTGACGAGCTCTATTCCGCCATTTCTGAGCAAAACCTACGATATGGTCGACGATCCATCGACCAACGACGTGGTGTCTTGGAGCAGCGGGAGCAACAGCTTCGTCGTCTGGAACGTGCCTGAGTTCGCCAAACAGTTTCTACCCAAGTATTTCAAGCACAACAATTTCTCCAGCTTTGTCAGGCAGCTTAATACTTATGTGAGCATCGATCCATTTATTTTTAATTTTATTTATCGGATTTTCATATTCCGATTTGGGGAAATCCTATTTTCTGTGCTTCATTTTCCCTCCTTCTTATTAGGTTGAGAATAATAGGGTTTCAAGGATTGTAGTCTCTTCTCTGGGGTTAGGATGTGTAAGCGATGATATTCATAGTTTTTCTCAGAGCAGGAAGCAGCAAGAATTAGCTATTGAGAATTACCGCATACGAAGGATTTGGGATGAGAGGGTGCAAGAACAGGCTATGAGAAGTCAACTCCTATAAGTGTTTAGAAGGATGCTGATTAATTTTCCTAAAGATCTATGCACGTTTACTAGATTGTCTTATGTTTCATTTAGTTTGTGCCGTCGTTAAAGAGTGGATCCATGTCTTTGTTGGCTTTGAAAAACTCGTGCAAAATAATTTTACATATTTGTGTTGTCCTTGTTTTGCAGATATTCTTCCGTAGTATTGTGTACATGTATACCACGCGGAGTGCAGACATATTCTTTTTTATTTCTAAGTTTCTGACATGCATCTGCGTCTGTGAGGCTGGAATGAATTTTCTTAGGTCAAAACAAAACCAAGAAGCTCTTACATAGCTTTTTTCTTACTTACCAAAAGGTTCCACGAACTTTGCAGGCTTATTTGGATATGTGCTCATATGTGTCTCAAGATTTGGTTGCCTCAGCAGTTCCATTTCTGCCCAGTAGCTCTAAGTCAGAAAAATAAAATTTCTATCAGTTGTCCCACGTTAGCTTTCCATTCGTTTGTATTTGTTCGTCCAGGTACATGCCGATACACTAAGAACTATTAGTTTCCTTGGACCATGGTAGTTTGGTGCCGCACAGTGGAGAGATTTGATCATATTGATCATATTTTACCATCTCTAGAATAGCTGTTATTGAAATATTTAATGGTCTTTATGTTTACACCTCTATGTAAAACTCTTCTATGCTAACTTCCTATTTCAATGGAATCCAAGTAACTTTTTGTGGTTGATGACTGTTCCATTCTTCATGCATCATTTTTCAGGGTTTCAGAAAAGTTGATCCAGATAGATGGGAATTTGCAAATGAGGGCTTTTTAAGAGGCCAGAAACAAGTACTAAAGACTATTGTCCGGCGAAAACCTGCTCAAGTCCAGCCTCAACAACAACCTCAAGTTCAGCACTCATCTGTTGGTGCGTGCGTTGAAGTGGGGAAGTTTGGACTCGATGAAGAAGTGGAAAGACTCCAGCGGGATAAGAACGTCCTTATGCAAGAACTTGTAAGGTTAAGGCAGCAACAACAAGTTACCGAACATCACCTGCAAAATGTGGGGCAGAAAGTTCATGTGATGGAGCAGAGGCAGCAACAAATGATGTCGTTTCTAGCAAAGGCTGTCCAAAGTCCAGGTTTCTTAAACCAGTTTGCGCAGCAGAATAATGATGGGAACCAACACATTTCTGAAAGCAGCAAAAAGAGGAGGCTACCTGTTGAGGACCAGAAGGATTCTGGCAGTCACGGGGTTAATGGTCTTAGCCGCCAGATTGTGAGATATCAGTCATCGATGAACGAAGCCACAAACACTATGCTCCAACAGATACAAAATATGAGTAACTCACATAGCCGTCATGAATCCCTCTCCAACAATCATGGTAGCTTTCTTCTGGGGGATGTTCCAAATTCTAACCTTTCGGACAATGGCAGCTCCTCAAATGGAGCAACCGGAGTTTCGTTGGCAGATGTTTCATCCAATCCTGCACACTCATATCCTGCAATGCAATATCACGACCCTTGTGAAACAAATCAAGTCCTGGAGACCAGTTTACCTTATTCTCAAGCTGATCTGCTAGCTCCAAAGCAAGGAGCAGCAGCTTCTAGGAGCCCAAACTCGGATCTAGTTGGATGCGAGACAGACAATGGAGAGTGTTTGGATCCAATAATGGCTGTTTTAGATGGGTCAATGGAACTAGAAGGAGTCCAAGATTCATTGTGGGAACAGTTCTTTGGTGAGAGCCCAGTGATTGGCGACACAGATGAGCTAGTCTCAGGATCAGTGGAAAACGAACTGATAATGGAGCAACTAGAATTACAATCCAACCTGAGTAATGTGTTGAGCAACAATCAACAAATGAACCATCTCACTGAACAGATGGGACTTCTCACATCAGATGCGCTCAGAAAATGAGATCGCCACAAGGTCCATAATCTTTACCCAAGAGGTAATCCATCTTTTTTTATTAATGAGTTATATGTCCACACACTTTACAGAATCTTTTTGTGCAAAAACACGACTTGTTCTCGCAGATGTAGAAGAGATGGGTTGAGTTTGTGGAGTCGCAGCAACAAAAGGATATGACCAAAGGAGGTATGGTATGGTATGTATGTATGTATGTATCAAACTGGTGTAACTCTCATTCTTGTCAATGTGTAATAATATATATAAGAGAAATATCGCCTTGTGATTTTTGCATTATACTTGGAAAGAAATCATTGATCTTGTTTGATATCATTGGAACGCGAAATCAAACGGAAAAGCTCATACTCTTCACGTTTCTCCTGAGGAGATATTTTGACCGACCTTATCTATCATCACAAATAATCAAAGCCATATATATATATATATATATATCTTTGGTTTGCTTGAACTGTTTGTCACACAATCCATTAACTCGAACAAAGTAAAGCTCAAAGAAGCGCTAAGTCTCTCTCTCACAATATTTTAAGAAACACGTTAATCTAATTTGGCTTGGAATTACTAAACGACAAGAGTAGAGAAGAAAAGATAATTAACGTATCATGATCGATGCGATCTACTCATCCAGAAATGGAGGATTATTCAGAAGAGACAAACCCTCCGCCAACGGATGATTTGAAATCAAACTGATTAAAACACGAATAGACATACTATGTGGTTTTACTTAATGTGTTTTATTTACTTAAAGTAAAGCTCAAAGAAGTGCCAAGTCTCACAGAGATTTTGACAAACACTTTAATCTCCAGACATAAATAATTTGGCTTGAAGATCACAAGAGAAAGTTGAATCCACTATAAGATCAAGGTTTTTGGCTTACTCTGCCTCTTCACTTCACAATAGTTCTTGGTTTTTGATGAGATTTTTTATGCTTTGAGATTCTTTTTCTTTTTTCTTTTTTTTTTTCTTTAGCACCAAAAAAAAAAGAGAATCTTTTTCTTATGTTACTATAAACTAATACTTTGCCTTTTCCGAATTCGAACTGCCTTAGAAAGTAAGAGACTTCTGACTTGGAATTTTGATGAGAGAGAAATCACATTTTACGAGTTTTGAGAAATTTGTTTTTTTTCTTATGTTTGTAAGAATAGTAGAATTGTATAAGAAACTTGCAACCTTCAATAAAAACGATTGATTGATTTTTTATGTTCACTATCAATTCTCCATTTCATAATCCATTGTATCATTGAGCTCATTTTTTTTGTTGTCAACTGTAATTCTTATTCTATGAAAACCAATAACAAAGTCATCAAACGGCAATCAAAACCAATAATTTTTATCTATGGCTTTGTTAAGATAAAGAGGCGCCATTTAATTTCAAATATATAAATTTGTCCATTTTTATTGTCTCTTTTAAGTCCAAAAATATTAACAAACATTTCTAATCAGATGCATCCATTTTAGATAAAAATCTTATCATCTAAAATATTTTTTTATAGAATTATAATACATTTTAAATTCAGATTAAATTAGTCTAAATTTTTTTCTCAGCGCGTGTATACAATATTGAATTATAGAAAAAGGATTTTTATATTACTTTTAGAGAAATTGAGTTAAACAACCATGAAGTGATTGAAATAGTTGTCTCCCATGCTTTGAAAAAGTGGCACATTTCATAGTCATCTATTAATTACTTTCGTAAACGATACATAATAAAGTTGTATCGGCTTTAGTGACATGCTTAAAATGGTGTATAGTGTGTTAAACTGTGTTCTACTTCAAGTAAGAGGTAACAAGCCATGATAAAGAGGACTAGACTTTGCAGTTTATGAAATACTTTAGAAATATATTTTATTTTTAATTTGAAACAAACTTGATTAAATATCCACAACTTTGAAAAAAGTAACCACGAAAAGAAGTAATTAACCGTGAACATGAACCATACTTAATATCCTTAATTTTATTTTTTTTAAACTATTTCGTAACCCTTAAACCTTCGTATTGTTTTACGTCATTTTCTTGTTAAAAAGTTTTTTCTAGTTATGGAATCTGTTCTGTTTCTTAATGTTCCCAAAAAAGGTTAAAGTCAGTGGAGTACAGCTAATCTCATGTTACATTTTGTTTTTATCCCCTAAATAACTTATTGATGTATGTATTAGTCTTCGTCCCGGGCAGTTGGATTTTCCGACGTACATGACTTCGCAACACTTTTTGAGCCCTTCTTACCGCACTTGCCAGGTGGCACATCTTTTCGTATGTTTCGTTTTTCACTCAGATAACACAAAGACTCACAATCTGAACCGTCTAACAATTTGCCCCACGAATTTTATTTTAATCGACTTTTGATAATCGTAGCTAGGAACTAAAAAACGACAGAGTAATTGTGCAAAACCGAGCCACTAATTTTTTTTTTTTTTTTCCTCCTATATATGGTACATAGATCGCTAATTTTTCCGTCAAATATTGTGATTTGTGAGTCCTATTTGATTTTTAATTTTTTTTTTGGCAATTTTTAAAGATCACTAAAAAATGGGGTTAATCACTTAATCTTACCGAGTCATTGGACTCAACTGCCTCGTCAGCCTACCAATAAAGGTTTGATTTCTGTGAAAACAATAAAGCAACCTAAAACAATAAGTTACAAATAAGCTTATAAAGATCACTAATATCTTAGCTTATATATATACGCACACACTACTGGTATGCCTGGTGCTATACACTGGAAAGTTAACTTATAGTTTTATTCGATTCATAAGCAAAAAAATAGTTTAACCAATCTCTTGAATTATTATTATAATCACTGAAATACGTATGGTATACATTGTTAAAAGAAAATGACAAGGGTGTATTTGCACTGTGTAAATTGTGCCAAGTAGTTATGATGTTTATACTTGTCAAGTGTATTTCATCAGTATATATCTTATCACTTGTATAACTGTAGCTTGATAAGAAAATTGCATAGTGCGCGATTTCTTTAATTGTTAGTTATTTAAAATGCGTGAAGATAACGTAACAACTTAAGAAAAAAGAAATAACAACTTCAAAAGCTCAAGATCGAAGACTTCGATGACCATGAAACCAAATGCGGAAAGAAAAAAGGAAGAAACCATTAATTGCTACATGTGATCGTGTATCGACATAGAAACAAAGTGGTTTGAAACAATCACGGCATTTTTTTTTTTTTAAAGTGTATATGTAAATATTATGAAAGCAATCATCTGACCACTATATATAGAAGTTCATACCTCGTTTTATTCTTAATACCCAAAACATTCATAAAACTGAGAGAGAGAAAAATGTCGTCCAAATCCGAGATGATGACACCAGTACCATCATGTGTAACCAGATACAAGGTTCGTATCAGACGCGCGTTTGGTCCGGGTCCATACTTCAACATGGAGGGACTGAAAATCGCCTACCGCGTTCATGCATGGGCCAGAGACCTTGAGCTCATTTCCGATGAGACGAAGTGGGTGACGACAGAGGTGGGTGATGATCCCAACTTTGATCAATTGCTCACCTTCGACCACAATTCTCCTCTCTCAACTCTCATGGTGTCCCTGGAGAGGATGGAGATACCGCCGCCGCCAGCAGTCAACCAGCTGCCTGAAGCAAACCCGGCACGCGTGGACGTAGTTACCGTCGGCTCTGGTTCGGTGCAGTGATCCCAACGAAATTGAACGAGGAGATCGTGGACAATGTGGTTATCTTCGACGAAGACCAGCACACCAAAGGAACCATCCAAGTATCCATTGTCAGGACAAAGTAATGAATTTCTACCAACTAAAAAAAGAAAGCCAGAGTAATCAAATCTAATTAAATATATATGAATAAATGTGATTCCTACTTTCCAGCCGTATTTTATATTTTATATGTCGTCAAGTAACCTCGTATGCACTTTCTTTTTTATTTTCTTTGTCGTCGTCGTCCAGTCAACTACCTAAGACCATATCTGTTAAAAATCAATATTCTAAATAAAGACTATTTTATATATATTTTTTTTTTTGTTTATAATATATGTGTATGTATGTACACATTCTCGATCTGAATACTAATTCCGATATTACGTGCCACTTCACTTAATTGAGGCATCAGGTTTTGGATGTGTATATGTCAAAATTGATCCTCGTTCGTTTCTTTAAAATTATTTGGTAATTTTGGAACTTTTAAGTACAAACCCCATCTCCTGAATTTCATTTGTGTGGCAGTGGGACCCACATATTATTCATGAGTTGGTGAATAGAATATAGTGTATCTAAATAACCATATCCCATGCGTAGTGGATTTTTAAAATATAATACTAGTACATGGTAATCAGGAAAAAAAATATATACATAATACTAGTAGTACATAACACATTTGCAGATTTTACATGGTCCTTGAACTTGCTTGATCAATAAGATATAAAATAAACTTAAAAGTTTGCCTCAAATTTTGATGTCCCCGTGCTAAAAACACTTGGTGCACATCTACATATCTGAGTTTCGCTTAAACTATCCGTCTCGAGACATGTTACCTGACCTGACCGACCTTTGTTCGTTTTTAATTTTTCATTTTTATGCTCGTATACGCCATAATATTCACTCGTTTTTTTGCCATCTTAAGAAGCTTTATTAAACCCAGAACAAGATACAAAACACCTCAAAAACATAGGATCAACTTTAATTTACCGTATACGCTGAAATATTTACTCATTTAGAATAGTTTAATTTATTTAAATGTGTATGGAAATGGATTAAATAGGACGCGTATTCGAGTTACCCAATTAAAAGCACTGGTGATAAAAAAAAAATATTCATAAATGGCATTTTTATGATAAGAAACTCGAAAAAAAACTTTGGAAATCAGTAAATAACCAACGGTTTATTCATAATGTACCGAAATCCGATCTCATGTCCAAGTTTTTAATATGTTTGAAAAATCTTTTATATTATAAAGCACAAGACACATATCTATCAATAGAATTGTGACATGTGGCAAGTTTATCCAATCAAAAAGAAACAAAAAAAAAAACAAAACAAACTAGAAACAAGGTAAACGTGTCATATTTTTGAAAAAGAAACGTGTCATATTTTTCACATTTTGTTTTTGCCTCTTTTTGAACAATACTTTTTTCACTTTATGTTCTGGAAGGGTTTTTTTTTTTTTTTTTTTGGAAAAAAGCACTTTTTTTTTTNCTTCTGGAAGGGTTTTAATCTAAAAGAAACAAAAGAACGAGTAACAGTTTTTGGGATTGAAGATTCTGATCTTCCGATGCCTGGAAAACTGCAGAATCGTCATTCATCCAGCAGATGTAGCTCTGGAACCCTAATTCTCGCCGTCGTCCTCGACTTCTGTATTATCGTCTACTTATTCTTTTAAAATCTTCTATAAAAAGTGAGACGACTAAAGTAGTTTGAGTTGCATATGTGTTCGTTTTTTTCCTGAATGCATTGATAAATTATTAGGGATGTTTATTCTATTTGAGAATTTTTACTTACAAAAATATATATTACTTTACCTTTGTTTTGAATTCATATAAGACTTCGATGAAAAAATTAACATAGTTTGTGTTTTTCATTTTTATTTTATCTCTAAGTAAAAAATTTATTTAAATATTTTAAACATAAATATAGTCTAACAGTTTAATATATTTTTGAACAATAAATAACCAATTGCTTATTCAAAACACTTAAAAAAAAAAATTAGGTTCAGAACTCAAGTTCCTTGATGTCGTCAGTTTTCCACTGCTTTTCCCAAAAGTTTCGCAACTCGGGCGTAAGAGGCGGAGGATCAATCGAATTTTTCCACACATCTTGGCAAATTGTGCAGTCCGAAGAACACACCATCAATTTTTCAAGCTTCTGAGTGCCGGTTTTTACAAGTTCCTCACTAGGTTTCATTCCTCTTTCTTCATTTGCCCAACTGTCTTCGATTAGTCGCGTGAATATACAATGTGAGAGATTAAGAATCTTGAGGTTTGGGTGGCCGATGATTAGCGACATAGCTGCTTCTCTAGAGACACGAGAGCATCGAAGGCTCAGTCTCTCGAGCCTCGGAAGTTTACAAACGATTATATTGGCTAATGTTTTGTCCAATACATACATGAATTTTATGGTGGTAAGATTTTTACAGTTTTCTCCGATAGCTTGAAACTGAAGGCTCAAGGTGTCAACGCGTATGAAGTCGGTAATAATCAACGTTTGGAGATTCTTCCAATTATTAAACGCTGACTGAATTGAATTCAGATTTAGCTCTTTCCACATTGGTAACGCAAGTTTTATGATTTTTGGCGTCCTTCAAAAAAATAAAAGGAAATTATGAGATTTGATTTATCTGATTTTTGGATTTTTATTCCACGGAGAATTCAATAGTGGAATCAAATGATAAGAATGGACATAGTTTTACCCCTTAGAAATGATTGCGAGATCCTCTTCTACTATATAGCAATATACGTTGAAGAAAACGTTGATCGGGACAGTAGGGCCGAATTTGTTGATCTCAGTCAAGATCTTCCTAATGTGGTATCGATGTTTTTCTCTATCATTATCCTGAAATTGTGGCGCATAGGGGTTACCCAAGATGAGCGAATCAAGATCGTCGAGTTTGATGGTGCTCCATAAAGTTTTGTTGTGTGAAGCAAGGAACCAAGCAACGCATACTCGTGATGCTCCCATGATAATGTCCACTACGTTGAGCTTCTTAAAAATGTTGGAAAGTATGTCTCTATCCATATTTTCCCATCTCGGAACATTCCCTGACTCCTCTAATTGATTCTCCATTAGTCTTATTGGAATTAGTATAGACAAAACAATATTGACTTGGAGATATTTCTAAGCATTTACCTTTACCAGAAATCTAAAATTTCGAAGAGTATTTGATTCAGCCAAATGTTTTAGGATATTTATAGGGTATGAAGTTTTAAACTATTGAGATTTATACCCATTTCTAATCAATAAACCATTGATGCATAAGATTTGTGATGGGGTCTGGTCTAGATACGCTACTTAATGTATTGTTGCAAGTAATTATAGTTTTTCAAAAAAAAATTTAAGTGATTATAGTTTTTGTTTCCATTTAGAGAACATATAAAATCTGTTTATTAATTTCTAGATATTTTTCTTATTGATGCTATCAACTATCTATTCTATATTAAAGAAAAGTTTTTTTTTTAAAAAACATTTGCTTTGCCATTACAAAATATACACTCAATAAATTTTTTTTTTTAAATTAAGTAGTTAACATGATAATTTTCATTAACTTATTTACAAAAAAATAGAAATCAAATATTGTTTTGTTATAATTTTATATTATATCTCCTATAAAATTAACTAAAATCTAATGTTTTAAAAATTGAGATTGAAGATATTATAAGAAACAAAATATTAATCTATACTATCCATGTTTCCAAAGAAACAATAATTTTGTATTAAAACTCTATTATTCACGTAGACAAACAATAAATATACTCAATACTTTTTTTTTTAGAATGCTGTTATAGTAATAAAGGTACTTTTCAAAATTGATAATTTCTCTAAAAGATATGTTTAGATAGATATTAAAAAGATATGCTCATCAAAATGACCAAAACTAATAAAATATTTTCTCCATTGATTTTCTGAAATTGTATTTACAATTATGTATTACTATATTATTGTAATTTATAGTTTATATCTATCTTTGAAAACTAAAAAATATTTAAAAAATTTCATTTATAGGTTTCACAGATATTTTCAAGCATTGATCTGAACATTATTAAACATGTATTAAAAAATAATTTATAAAGACCATATATTTATTTATTTTTTTTTTTTTTTTTTATAACTCAGGGGTAAATTTTAGGTCTATGGGGGGATTCAGACTAATCTCCAGCCTGGGCCCCNTGGAGGGATTCAGACTAATCTCCAGCATGGGCCCATATCCGTGTGGGTGTCCAGAAACAATGTGTTGTAGTTTCACGCAGCAGATGGATCGAACCTGAAACGTGTTGGCGTTCCAGGTCCGTCCCCTTACCACCTGACCACAAGGTCTTGGACTAAAGACCATATATTAAAAAATAAAATAGTTACTTTCGTGCATGTAAGGGTATTCAGTTATAAGTGTAGAAAGTTTTAAATTTAAAGCATGAATCAAATTTTAACATGTTTAGGAGAAGAGAAGCAAATCAATGTGCAGATCTCTTAGCAAGAAGATCGATCATATGTAATAATAATTGGCCTTGTTCAATTCTTGTCCACAATTTTTCTCTTTCCCCTTATAACAAACGATTGCGATCATTCAAATTAACAAAGGTTTCAGTTGGAAAAAAAAAGAAGTGAAAGAGGTGTCATTCGCCTAATAACGCTTAGCACGACTGTTAATCGTTGACCGTTTCAATAGTTGTTGATTATTTTTAAAATTTCTTATTACATTTGAAATCATTTTATTGGATTGATTTTAATAAATTAAAATTATTCCTTTTGCTAATCAATCTTACTCGTTTCCTAAACTCATACCTGTCGTTGACTTGTCAAGAAGAGACAAATCAATCTAAAATCCTTTCTTCGTGACGATGATGTTCATCGCAATCGAAGCTTGATCGAATTCAAAATCACATTCGACATTCGGCTACTTTAAGGAGAAAGATGAGCGGCGACGGAGACAATCCGACCAAACTAGGCGACGAGCAATTAGCAGAACTCCGGGAGATTTTCCGATCATTTGACCAGAACAAGGATGGAAGTTTGACGGAGCTCGAGTTAGCCTCGCTTCTCAGATCCCTCGGTCTTAAGCCGAGTCAAGACCAACTCGACACTCTGATCCAGAAAGCAGATCGGAATAACAACGGTATGATCGAGTTCTCCGAATTCGTCGCCCTCGTCGAGCCAGATCTGGTCAAGTGCCCGTACACGGATGAGCAGCTTAAAGCGATCTTCAAAATGTTCGATCGCGACGGCAACGGTTACATAACGGCGGCGGAATTGGCTCACTCGATGGCGAAGCTAGGTCACGCGTTGACGGCGGAGGAATTAACGGGGATGATCAAGGAAGCAGATCGAGACGGTGACGGTTGCATCGATTTCCAAGAATTTGTTCAAGCGATTACTTCGGCTGCGTTTGACAATGCTTGGGGATGAAGATGAAGAAGAAGAAGAAAGGTACATAAATTCAAATTTCTGCTTCATGTGGAGATTTCTCTGTTTCTAGAAAGATTCCTTTTTAGCATTTTTCATATTCTGATTTGAAAAGTATATGTGTGTAGTAGGTGTGATTGCGTAAAAAAATATTGTGAGATACTTACTGTTTCATATATTATTCTTTGATGAAAATTTGATAGCTTGAAGAGAAAGTTATCATTGTTGGTTTCGATCATTAGGGCAAAAACTCACTTGGCTATGCGTGAGTCTGAATCAATCAATCGCTTTAAAACAACAAGATGTAGCCAAACGACTATGACCACTTAGTTTGCTTTATAGACAAAGGCAAAACAAAAGAAAGCATCGAAACTAACTCTTTATCTTCTAATGTTTGGGATAAACAGCAGATAGTATCATATGATCATCTTCTCTAGTAAGACAATTGTACAAATCCATGTAAAATAGAGTAGTCAAACTCGAAAATGCAGTCGTTTTTTGGGGGGCAAGAATGGTTAAGAAGAAGGAAAACAGATTTGTCACCGGGCAATGGCGAAAAAACTTAGGAGCCAGTTAACATTCTCTCCCTTCTGCTAGATTGTCTCAATATTGAAAGAGAAGTTTGTTACATCAGCTTTAGTCCACCTGTTACATCATCAACAACATCCACCGGTCCTGCACAAGTAACAGTTTTATCGGAAATTATTCATGAATAGAGGAAACTGAATCTAGCTAGATTCCATCGGATTACTGTCCTTGAAGGATCATAGATGATGACTTACCAAGAATAGCCATTACTGTCCTTGAATCTGGAAAAAAAATAACATAACAAGTAAATACATTAGACTCTTATTTTTCAGACTACCATTAAGTAGGAATTTGAAGTTTGAGAGCCGCTTGAACTCACCCGGAGCGATCTGTGTTCTTCCGGCATCAATGGTGATATGGGTTGGCAGTTTAAGGGACTTTGCTCTTTCCTGTCAATGTCGACAACATTGTCAAGACTCTGAAGTTGGAATCAACTAAACAGTAAACATAATATATTATGATTTTTTCTTCTATTTTCATGGCCTCTAAGACTCCATTTATAACTTAAATCCAAGTTCAAGAACTAAAAATCAGCAATCTTGCAAAGCCCAAGCAGATTTCTACGGCAACAACACATGTTTAGTAAACTCACCTGCAAAACTAGCATCTCTTCCTCAGTCTCGATTTTGACAACAACTTTTGGCTGGGCACAATACTCCCATCTACAATAGCAAATAAAACCAAAGCTGTTAATTTCGTCTGTCGCCAGTAAAAAACAGAGGGTTTGAGTAAGGCTATGATATGGTGTAGTGTACCTGTTCAAGGCTTTTGGCGCCAGTTGAAAGAGTTTTTTGTATAAACCTAAAGTTGCATGACTACATAATGCAGAAAAATAAAAATAGAGTTTAAGAAATGATTCAGATGATTGAAACACTAAGGGAAAAGAAAAACGTTAAAAAAGTTGACAATCACCTGCATTGAGCTGCAATCTTGCCTTTACCCATTTTAAGATCATTCCTCACAACCAAAACCTACACAGACAACCAAAAAAAAAGCAAATTCATATCAAGTTCTTGTGTCTCGGAGAGAGGGAGATAGTTAAGAGTAAGACTGAAAACCATTTTGAACTTTTTGCGGAAATCAGTGAGTTTCTCAATCTCGAGGGGTTCCTTGGACTTATTAGTCTTCTTATTTCCACTGGAATCGGCGTTTACGGCGACAGATTTGGAAGGGACAAAGATGCGGCGGGATTGTCGTAGAGTGCTGATGTAATATCCAATTGCAGCTCCAAGAAGTAAGGCACTTAACCACATCAAATCCATCATCCTTCAATGGAAAAAAACAAACCAGAACAGACTTCCATTAAGTCAAACAACGTTGAATCAAAGTGGAAAGCAAAAAAACAAACTAAACTCAGTGATTACGAGAGTAACACACTACTAAGGGGAATCTAAAGTGAATAAGAAAGTTTTCTCAAGTAGCAAAACTAGCATCTAAAACATATTCACAAAGCTGACATAATTAGAAGCAAGAAACTAAGGAACCCAATTCCGCAGTTATAATTCCCACTAAGGTATTTTATTAAATCCACACAAAAGCTGTATCGGACACACTGGTCGATAAAGCTACATCCTTTTTTGAAGGATTGCTCGAGAGCACGGTTTTACGATTCTGGGATTCACCAATGGTGAGTTTTAGAAACAACAAACTAGTACGCATTTTCGATTGATAAACAAAATTTCGAGGAGGATCGAGTAATCGAAAATACGTTTTGAATACCTTAATCGTCCCGACGGAGGTGGAAAAGTACGGCGCTGAGCAGTCTTCTTCTCTCAACTCTTTAACAATTCTTCTGTTTGGGAACGGGGATATCTTTGTCCTTCACATGTATAAAGTTATTAATTTTTTTTGACATCATATAAAGTTATTAATTTGCCTTCCATTATGTTTGCAATGTTTTTTTTTTTTACTTTTAGTTAGTTTTTCAAACTAACCGGACTTTGTAATTGTAACTTACCGGTTTAAGTTAGTATTGTTTCTTTTTTTTTTGGGTCAACAAGTTAGTATTGTTTCATCCAATTATATTTTGAAAGATTTTCTTTTCATATTCTTAATTTTTTCCTTTTTGTAGTAAAAACTGTATAACCTATTTAATTTTAATATCAAAAATTAAAAATTAAAAGCTAAAAAAAGTCTACAAAAATCTTCATCTTCCAGATAAAAAAGGATCATATTAATGTACTTTTATTGGCAAACAATTTAGCAACTGTTTTTTTTTCTTAAAAAAATTATTTCGGTACAAACCAAATTTACAAATTTTCTTTAACGCGTTTTATACTGTTCTTTTATTTTTTTTCTAACGTCAACGACATTGACCTCGTCGTGGATTTTCCTCTATTCGCCATTTTCTTTTTACCAGATCAACCTCTGTTTCAGCTTTGATCATCCAGCTTCACTTCTCGTTTCGACCAAGTAAAGGTATCTTCGCGCATCTATTCGTTTTTAGTTATTATTTCATATTGATTTCTCTCGACTTTTAGTTTCTTTCTGATATTATTGACTGCTTTTCGCTACAGTTTTTTGTTCCGTTCTTGCTGATCATCGTAAGTATTTGTGTCCTGTTTTCTTCTGAATTTCCATTAATGAAGTTCGTTATTGAATTTTGGTTTCCTTGGAAAAATCCTAATCTGATTCCTCAATTCGAAGTTGCTTCTCCGAATCCGATTGCCTTCGTTGGCTTATTTTGATGGTTTCGAGAGAGATTTGTTTGTGATCAGTGAAATCAAGTGTATATGAAAAGCCTCTGGACTTTTACTATATTAGTTTGATGAAAACTTTCAGATAATCACATTTGGGATTTATTTATATGCTTTGTATTTCTAGGTTTTCTTGAGTACCGGAAGAAGATGAGTGAGAATCTAATGGACAAAGTTAGCTCATTTAGTGAGCGTCTCAAGATTGGAGGCTCTGAGGTGAGCAAGAAAGTGAGTGCTGGTGTTAGCTCGATGAGTTTCAAAGTGAAGGAACTTTTCCAAGGTCCTAACCCAACTGATAAACTAGTTGAGGATGCTACTTCGGAGAACCTAGAGGAACCGGATTGGGCTATGAACTTGGAAATATGCGATATGATCAATCAGGAGAAGATCAATAGCGTTGATTTGATCCGGGGGATAAAGAAGAGGATAATGATGAAGCAGCCGAGGATTCAGTACCTTGCCTTGGTTTTGCTTGAGACATGTGTTAAGAATTGTGAGAAAGCCTTCTCTGAGGTTGCTGCTGAGAGAGTCCTCGATGAAATGGTTAAGCTAATTGATGATCCGCAAACCGTTGTGAATAACCGGAGTAAAGCTTTGATGTTGATTGAAGCTTGGGGGGAAGCAACCAGTGAACTCCGCTACTTACCAGTTTTCGAACAAACTTACAAGGTTTGGTGCTCTTAACCAGTTAGGTTGTAATTTATCACTCTACTATTTTGCTATATTCAACCAAATTAGGAGTCCTTTACTGTAATTATCTTGAACTATATATGTTTCTCTCTGGCGGTTGGGGTTTTTTGATACTTCTGTTGCAATACTATAGAGCCTAAAATCAAGAGGTATCCGCTTCCCTGGACGTGACAACGAGAGCTTAGCACCTATTTTCACCCCTCCTCGGTCGGCTTCAATACCAGAAGTCGACACTGGTCTTACTCAGCATGTGAATGAGGATGCACATGTTCGGTACAATGCTCCTCCTGTACAAAGCTTCACTGAGGAGGAGACAAAAGAGGCTTTTGATGTTGCGAGGAACAGCATTGACCTTCTTTCAACGGTTCTGTCCTCTTCACCTCATCAGGAAGCATTACATGTAATTCAACTCTAAAGATATGAGTTTTTTTTTTAATTATATGGTGTTTCCACAAATATTGCATATTCATTGGTGATATGATTTCTTGGTAGGATGACTTGACAACTACACTTGTACAGCAATGTCATCGATCCCAAACCACAGTACAAAGAATCATCGAGACATGTGGAGACAAGGAAGCTCTTTTATTCGAAGCCTTGAATGTAAACGACGAGCTTGTGAAAACGCTGTCAAAGTATGAAGAGTTGAAGAAACCATCTGCACCATTAGCTGCACCTGAGCCAGCTATGATTCCTGTTGCTGCAGAGCCTGATGACTCTCCTAATCATGCAAAAGAAGAAGAATCGCTGGTCACGAAATCCTCGGGTGGTGCTCGACATGGCAGCGATGACATGATGATGGATGATCTCGATGAGATGATATTCGGTAAGACAGGTTTTGGAAATTCTTCGTCTGACACTACTGGGAATGACCCGAAGAAGCAGCAATCTTCTAAAAACGATGATCTCATTCGCTTCTGAGATGTTTTTGGTTGATAACTCTAGTGGATTGGTGTTTGATCTTGGGAGTATGAACAGTTTTTATGTAAGTAAAATTACCCTTGGTTTATATATGTATATAAAAAGAAAAAAAAAAAGAGATTTTTAAAGAGAAGAATTGCGGATCTGTGATAAGGCTTGGACTTCAGTTTCTTCATGTTATGCATACAGTTTGGTCTATCATGCGCGATCATCGAATCAGCCGCTACCTTGCGCACTTTAAAATCAGCCGCTATCTTATACACTTTAACCGTCTGCTAATTCACGCACTTATTCATCGCAGTCGCTTACATAAATGCTTTATTAAAGTCGTCACTTCCCCGATCTGGGTCGGGCAGGAGAAGTCTCATCGGTTGCTACTTTCCCTCGGAGCGAAAGAACGAGTGATAAAAATTGATCAATTTTGGATCGAAGATTCAGATCTTCTTCCAATGACTGGAGATCCAATTTTCCTTCTCCTCGCCTTCTCTACTATTGTCGACGTTTCTTTAGAGGACTTTTTACCGGTAAGGCGGCGAAGCTTTCGTTATCGGTGAGCGATGACCGGATGACACGGCGAGAGTTACAATTGTACTCAAATCGATTCTCATTAATGCAACATCTTGAAGAGAAAAAGAGAAGATAATTTGATGGAGCCTCCAACGGGAATCTTGTCTTCTCTGTGGCAATTTATGATTACTTCTTCTGGGCGTTATTATTCATGTTTCAGACTTGAATTCGATGATGGATTTATTGTGGGAATAACATATTCTATTGATTTTTGTCATTCGCCATTAGAGACGACAACTTCTATTAACTTCTCCTTGTTTTTTTTTTTTGGTCAGAAAACTGGTTCCTTGTTTTGGGGACCTTTTTATTATACCGACCATATTGCGCGTCCACTAACTTGCGCGTCCACTAACTTGCGCGCCTGCTATCTTGCACACCCGCTAACCTGCGCAACCGCTTACATCGGCTATCTTGCGCCCCGCTAACTTGCGCATGCGCGTCCGCTAACCTGCGCTCGCTAACTTGAGCGTCCGCTACCTTGCGCCTACGCTAACTTGCGCCTACGCTAACTTGCGCGTCCGCTAACTTGCGCGTCCGCTAACTTGCGCGTCCGCTAACTTGCCACCTTCTAACTTGCACCACGTTCTTAACATCGGCTATCTTGCGCCCCCCCGCTATCTTGCGTGCCTCGCTATCTTGCGCGCCCCCCGCTATCTTGCGCGCCCCCCGCTATCTTGCGCGCCCGCTATCTTGCGCGCCCGCTATCTTGCGCACATTAACCCGCTATCTTGTGCACAATAAGTTTACCTGCTATATCGGCTAGTATGATATCTCTTCCTTCGCTACGCCCTCGGTTTCCTATTCGGTCCGGACGGCGCGGAAGGAGAGGTCCTTCGTTGCTTCGCTGGAGCATTTTTTAATTAATAAGGCCGAAGCTTTCGTTATCGGTCAGGGATGAGACGGGTGCGTGGTGAGTGTGACGGTCTTTGCGAGGAAGCTCGATGATATGGTTTTTGAGAGAGAGAATCGGTTGTTGAACCAAGATCCCGTGGGGTTTCCGGTTAAGGTTTACGTTTACGAGATGCCGAGGAAGTTTACCTACGATCTTCTTTGGTTGTGTCACGATACTTACAAAGAGACTTCGAATCGAGCAGGTAACACGGGCTGGTCATCTCTCTCTGTCTCTTTCTCTGGCGTTCTTAGGACAGGAATTTTGATACAACTCTGGGAAATCGGAATTTCTAGTAGTTTAGTATGAGATAAGAATCTGGAATGATTTTTCATGTGGATGATTGTTAGATTTCCCTTGTATTATTTTGGTAAGAAGATTGATGGATCGTAATCTGGGTTGATCAATTTTCTTTAGGGACCATGGTTAAGTTCAGCATTGTGATATTTGTTTCCTGCTTTATTTTTTTGGCTGATTAACCTTTTCTAAATTTTCAGCATTTTATTGATTAATGGCTCTGGGCTGATCTAATTGCTCCTGAATCTGAAAGGCGTTTGAAAAGCGTTGTGAGGGTCCATCAGCAGCAGGATGCAGACATTTTCTATGGGAGGTGCATATGCTGTGAAGTTTGATCAAACTGCTACTGTAATTGTGTATATGGGAAACAAGAGTTTCTGTAACTATTCTCATCTCACCTTTGATTAATCTCTCAGATTGCTGTGATGGTTTCTTCTGGTGATGCTACCCAGCCTAGGTGGCTTGTGAATCATCTGAGAAGCCTTAGTCCCTCACACATCAAGGGATTACAGAAGAATCTAGCTCAGGTAAGTAATTACTTTACTTTATCTTCACCAAAATCCAATTCTACAAAATGTTTGGAACCTGGTTTCGTAGTTATTTACAAGTTGTTTACATTTTGTTTCAGTACTCGCGGCATTTCCTATATTCCAGTCCTGCTCAGCCTTTAGGTCCAGAGGATTTGACATGGAGAATGGTGTGTGGCTACCTCAATTCTATACTTTCTTGCTATTACTAATCTCTAAAATGTTGATACTGTGAGAAAATGAGAAGACGGTACACCCCACTACAGGCCAGGCTTTCTGATTGTTTATGGGTACCATCAAGACTGTGAATTACGCAATTAGATTAATGATTTTCATCCTCTGGCTGAGTCTTCTGTGCATTCAAACAGGTCTCAGGAAAAGTGGTGAATATGAAGCTTCACACAAGGAGGTCGCAGCGAATGGTGAACGGAAGTCGAAGTATTCAATCCAATTCCAACATCTCCAATCCTCTGACTCATGTCTTGCCTTAAAGACCTTTCGATCCATCCCCACACTGTCCTGTTGATTTTAGCTATGTTAGTTCGATTTTTCTTATGTTTGTTTTTCAATTTGACCTTTGATTCAAGTTTTTGGGTCTTCAGCTTTTCAGGTTAGGATTTTTATACCAAACTGAAGCCGAATGTAGTTTGGATTGGTTTGGTATGGTTCGGTCTTGTAATACGTTTTTAATTTGAGAAAAAAATATAAATAATTGAAGCTACGGTTATCTTTTTCTCGGTTTTGGATCGGGTTTTTCAAATGTGAAAATGTAAAATTAAATTAAGATGTTTATCAGTTTTTTAATTGGTTTCTCTGGTTTAGTTTGATGGCGACAAAACCACGTGATGGTTAACTTAGTCCACATATTGGTTCGACCAAGTTGTTTAGTGGTTTGATTTGTTAGGTTCAATTTTATAATTGTGGGATTGAAAATATACGCATGTACGTATGTCACTGTTATATTTCGTTCTGTTTTTTTTTTTGTTTTTAATTATCTTAAACGAGAATTATTTGGTGTTTACTTGCTCCCCATAACACATGCGTGATTGACGTTTTTGACGGACGCTGTATACAAAAATGCACGCTAATCAACCTAATATTGCGAATTTTTTTTAACATAAATATATAATTTTATTGACAAAATACCCAAAATACCCTAACTTCCGCGTTCTTTTCCTCTACTGAATTTCCCAAAATATCCTCCTCTTCTCTTTTTCATTTTTTTCTTCTTTTAATAATTACATCGAAAGCGTTACAAAAAAAAAAGGAAAAGAAATGGATTCTCTTAATTCTCTACCTTGTCCGAAAACCTCAACTCAAAAAGAATACCAAAAGGTTAAAAAAAAACAAAAAATCAATCTCCGCCGGTTTCTTCTCTCGCCGGCGTTTTACCGTCGTCGTCACTGTTACCACCACGAAACCTTACTATCTCAGTTAAAAAAAATCAAAGAGCAGAGATCTTGGGATCTTCTTTCAATTCTCATCTCTCTTCCCCAATTTTTTTTTAATATATTTTAATTTCTGTGTAAGATCTCTGAATAAAAAAATGAGGTTATCGTTGCCATCATAACGTGTATTAGTAAAGCAGTAGTAGTGCTGATGTATTTGGTCACGACTAAGTCCCTTCCTCGTCTCTTCTTCTTCTTCTTCTCCTTATCTCTCTCTCAAATGTCCATAACCAGTTTGGGAAACACGACCACATTGATTCCTTCAAAAAAGATTTGTTAAATTAAGAAAACGTTTTCTTCTTCTGCCAAATCACCATCTGCGGAAGATCTGAAGCTTAATCTTCCTCTGTTACAGACTCTCAGGTAACATAATCATTGTCGATTCATTGTTATCAAATTGTCTTACAATCGGAATGTGAAAGCGTCGAGTTCGATTTTTGAGATTTTGATTTTGATGACAAGTATTCGTGGGAAAATGGGCGTTTAGAGATGCTTTGGATTTGAAAGTTTGAAATTGAGCTAGTGACTTAGATTTCCCTCTCTAGCTTCAGATTTAAGCTTCTCTTTTGGTGGGGTTCTGAAACAATGATCATTGTCTTTTTGATGGTTTATTGAAAAATATGATGAGATTTTGTTGTTGTTGTTCTAGCTAAGATCTATTGATGATCTGTTTATTTCTTGATTATGTCAGAGTTAAAAATCTTTTGAAAGTTGTGTGATCTATAACAATGACTTGAAGATTTGAGCATTATTACTTTTGCTATATCTCAGGGATCTGCCGGCTACAAGTCCGGTGGATATTGATATTATTAGACAATGGCGTCTAATAATCATTTCACAAACAGTCGATCCAATCTATCAACAAACTCTGATGCTGCTGAAGCCGGGAGGCACCAGCAGCCTGTGCCTCCCTCTGTGACATTTGCCCGGAGGACTTCCTCTGGGCGTTATGTCAACTACTCGAGAGATGATCTCGATAGTGAAATCGGAAGTGTTGATTTTACAAACTATACGGTTCACATTCCACCAACTCCGGATAACCAGCCCATGGATCCGTCCATCTCTCAGAAGGTCGAAGAGCAGTACGTGTCGAGTTCCTTGTTCACAGGCGGTTTTAACAGTGTGACTCGTGCTCATCTTATGGACAAAGTGATTGAGTCGGAGACCAACCATCCGCAGATGGCGGGTGCAAAAGGCTCGTCTTGCGCGATTCCTGGCTGCGATGTGAAGGTGATGAGTGATGAGAGAGGTCAAGACCTTCTTCCTTGTGAATGTGATTTCAAAATCTGTAGGGATTGCTTTGTGGATGCTGTGAAAACGGGCGGTGGGATATGCCCCGGGTGTAAGGAGCCTTACAGGAACACGGATTTGACGGATTTGGCTGAAAACAACAAGGGGCAGCAGCAGCAGCGGCCTATGCTTCCGCCGCCATCGGGTGGCTCAAAGATGGAGAGAAGATTGTCATTGATGAAGTCGACTAAGTCCGGTTTGATGAGAAGTCAAACTGGGGATTTTGATCATAACAGGTGGTTGTTTGAGACTAGTGGGACTTACGGTTACGGAAATGCTTTCTGGACAAAAGACGGGAATTTCGGGAGTGACAAGGACGGGAATGGTCACGGTATGGGGCCTCAGGATCTGATGAGCAGACCGTGGAGACCGCTTACTCGGAAACTGCAGATTCCTGCTGCTATTATTAGTCCTTACAGGTGAAAAAGGTTTTTTCTTTTTGCAAAATATCACAACTTGTTTAAACTTGCATTGACACATTTGATTTTCTCGTGCAGGCTTTTGATATTCATCCGAATTGTTGTTCTTGCGCTGTTCTTGATGTGGAGGATTCAGCACAAAAACCAAGATGCAATATGGCTATGGGGAATGTCTGTGGTTTGTGAGCTTTGGTTCGCCTTTTCTTGGCTTCTTGATCAGCTTCCAAAGCTGTGCCCGATTAACCGAGCTACGGATCTCAATGTTCTTAAAGAAAAATTTGAAACGCCTACCCCGAGCAACCCGACAGGGAAATCTGATCTCCCGGGGCTCGACATGTTTGTGTCTACAGCGGATCCAGAAAAGGAACCTCCTCTTGTCACTTCCAACACCATTTTATCGATTCTCGCTGCTGACTACCCTGTCGAAAAGCTTGCTTGCTATGTTTCAGACGATGGAGGAGCGCTTTTGACATTTGAAGCCATGGCTGAAGCAGCGAGTTTTGCAAACATATGGGTTCCTTTCTGTCGTAAACACAAAATCGAGCCGAGGAATCCGGATTCATACTTTAGTCTGAAAAGAGATCCATACAAGAACAAGGTGAAGGCTGATTTTGTTAAGGATCGGAGACGGGTGAAGCGTGAGTATGATGAGTTTAAGGTTAGGATCAACGGCTTGCCTAACTCGATCAGGCGCCGTTCTGATGCTTATCACGCTAGGGAAGAGATCAAGGCCATGAAGCTGCAGAGACAGAACAGAGACGATGAAATAGTAGAGCCTGTCAAGATTCCTAAAGCTACATGGATGGCTGATGGTACTCATTGGCCTGGAACTTGGATAAATTCTGCTCCTGATCATTCTCGTAGTGACCATGCTGGTATCATTCAGGTACATTTCGGTTCAGTTCGGTTATTTTAGATTTTTTCATGTTTGTTCGTTTTGGAGCATTCATAACGGAATTAGAACCAAGTTCGGTTGGAGTGGGTTTGGCAAATTTTTGGTTTTGTAAGGTTTATATGCCACCTCTATGATCAAAGCTCATTATGTTTCATAATTTTGATAAATGTAGGTGATGTTGAAGCCGCCGAGTGATGAGCCATTACACGGAGTATCTGAAGGGTTCTTAGATCTTACAGATGTTGACATTCGTCTTCCGCTTCTTGTCTATGTTTCCCGTGAGAAGCGACCTGGTTATGATCATAACAAGAAAGCTGGAGCCATGAATGCACTGGTCCGAGCCTCTGCCATTATGTCCAACGGTCCATTCATACTCAATCTTGATTGTGATCATTACATATACAACTCTCAGGCTTTGAGAGAAGGAATGTGTTTCATGATGGATAGAGGCGGTGACCGGCTTTGCTACGTTCAGTTCCCACAACGGTTTGAAGGTATTGACCCGTCGGATCGATATGCGAATCACAACACTGTCTTCTTTGATGTGAATATGAGAGCTCTTGATGGTTTGATGGGTCCGGTTTATGTCGGGACGGGTTGTCTCTTTAGAAGAATCGCGTTGTACGGTTTCGATCCGCCTCGTGCTAAAGAACATCATCCCGGATTCTGCAGTTGCTGCTTCCCTCGCAAGAAGAAGAAAACCCGAGTCCCGGAAGAAAACCGATCATTGAGGATGGGTGGCGACTCCGATGATGACGAAGAGATGAATCTCTCGTTGGTTCCTAAGAAATTCGGAAACTCGACCTTCCTTATCGATTCAATCCCAGTTGCTGAGTTCCAAGGCCGCCCTCTTGCGGATCACCCAGCTGTGCAAAACGGACGACCTCCTGGTGCTCTCACCATTCCTCGCGAGCTTCTCGATGCATCGACCGTGGCAGAAGCTATAGCCGTCATCTCTTGTTGGTACGAGGATAAAACCGAGTGGGGAACGCGGATCGGTTGGATTTACGGGTCTGTCACGGAAGATGTGGTCACAGGTTATAGAATGCATAACCGAGGCTGGAAATCTGTTTACTGCGTGACGAAACGGGACGCTTTCCGTGGCACTGCTCCGATCAACTTGACGGATAGGCTGCACCAGGTTCTCCGATGGGCTACTGGCTCAGTCGAGATCTTCTTCTCAAGGAACAACGCGTTCCTCGCTAGCCCGAGAATGAAAATTCTCCAGAGAATCGCTTACCTAAACGTTGGAATCTACCCCTTCACATCATTCTTCCTCATCGTATACTGCTTCCTCCCAGCGCTCTCCCTCTTCTCAGGCCAATTCATAGTCCAAACACTCAATGTCACGTTTCTCATCTACCTCTTAATCATCTCCATAACTCTCTGCTTACTCGCTCTCCTCGAGATCAAATGGTCAGGAATCTCGCTCGAGGAATGGTGGCGAAACGAGCAGTTCTGGCTAATTGGAGGAACAAGCGCTCATTTAGCAGCTGTTATCCAAGGATTGCTCAAAGTGGTGGCCGGAATCGAAATCTCATTCACATTGACATCTAAATCTGGAGGAGAAGACGTTGATGACGAATTTGCGGATCTCTACATTGTCAAGTGGACATCACTTATGATCCCACCCATCACAATCATGATGGTGAATCTGATCGCGATCGCGGTCGGGTTTAGCAGGACGATTTACAGTGTGATTCCGCAGTGGAGTAAGTTGATTGGAGGAGTGTTCTTCAGTTTCTGGGTTTTGGCTCATCTTTATCCTTTCGCCAAAGGGCTTATGGGAAGAAGAGGAAGGACTCCGACCATTGTTTATGTTTGGTCCGGACTTGTTGCCATCACCATTTCTCTGCTTTGGGTCGCCATTAATCCACCTGCTGGTTCTACTGAATTTGGAGGATCTTTCACTTTCCCATGATTATAGGTTTGGTTTCCGGAAATTCTAATCTTTGGAGACAGAGATTGGCCAAGAACACAAAGTATAGCTGAGCCAAACTTAGAGCAAGTCAAGAACTTCTCTCATTGTCTTTTTTGTTTTTGTTGGGAAAGGACATTTTTTTTTATTTTTCTATTTAAATTTTGTAATCTTTTACATGTTGATGGAATTATTGATTACTATCGATCCATGATATTCAATTCAAATTTAGAATGACGCAATCAAACGGGTCGGGTTATCGGGTTAAATATCCAGAAATCGACCCGAAACATAAACCCGTAAATTAGCCCAAACACACATAAAGCTATTTTATTTTGTCCCGCCGAAACCCTACCAAAACCTTGAGACTTGAGAACCTTCTCTCCGATGGCAACAGATACTTGGGCTTCGAATTTCTTCCTCTCCAAGCCAATCTCTTCTACATAAACCGTTTTTTCTTACAGCATTCTCGAATCCGGAGGAACTCTAACTCTCTTCCGCAAAAATCATGGCTCAGAAATGTGCGGTTGGTTTAATTTCAGCCCTAGCAGCTTCGGCTTCTCTTGCTCAAGCGAAAGTCGCTGCTGCAGATGGCCCTTTCACTTTCTCTGGATTCTCTACTTCTCCGCCTTCTGCGAATCCTCAGCAGCAGCCTGCTGCTTCTCCGCCGTCGCAATCTCAGAAACCACCGTCGACGGATGGTAAAGAATCTTCTGCTCCTCCGCGGGCTCGGAATGATAATCCGAGGACGAGTTCCGGTGGTTTCGATCCGGAGGCACTGGAGCGAGGAGCTAAGGCCTTGAAGGAGATCAACAACTCCTCTTACGCGAAAAAGGTCTTTAAGCTTTATTTTTGTTTTTCTTTGTCTAGTTTAGGAATTTTCTGTTTTGATCTTCACTGAAACAATCGAATCATGCGTCGGTTTAGGAAACGCTACATAGGAAGTCCTCTACCAGAGAAGAGTTATATTTATTTAATCTTCGTTTAGAGGAGTGAAAGCTGAGAAATGGATTCTTTCTAGATTATAGGCTAGTTGAGATGGGTTTGAGCTTAAAAGTTCTTTATAGTAGATCTCTCTGTCGGATCTCAGAATTGTTCTCTTTCTGTGTTTTATCAGTTGTGGTTGGGCTCACAGTTGGTGTGTGTTTGTTTATTTCAGGTTTTTGAAAGTATTAAGCAGCAAGAAGAGACAAAGCAAACCGAGTTTGCAGCGAAGGCGCAAGAGTTTAAAGCTATGCAAGCCCAAGCTGAAACTGTGAGATCTACTAACTTTAAAGTTCATTATCCAATATTTCGATATTTGGTCTGTTTATATGAATTTATGGAGTTACAACAAGCTTAGATGTTTCTTGTCAGCAAAGTTGTGTGCGTGACATTTTCCATTTTACAGGAGAGGCAAAAGGTAATATATGATGAACAGAAAAAACTTGCTCAGCACCAAGCACAGACAAAATCGCAGATGGCCCGTTATGAAGATGATTTGGCAAGAAAGAGGATGCAGGCATGCAACTTTCAATACAATTTTACAACATCGGGAGTCTCATTTTTTTTCTTTTTAACAGCTTTCGTTGTGTATATCGTTTTACAGGCTGAGAATGAGTTCCATAGAAAAAGAAATCAAGAACTTGTGATAATGCAAGAAGAATCGGCAATCAGGCAGGAACAAGCTCGACGAGCTACTGAGGAACAGATCCAGGCACAGAGACGACAAACTGAGAGGGAGAAGGCTGAGATTGAACGTGAGACAATCAGGGTCAAAGCTATAGCAGAAGCAGAAGGAAGGGCCCATGAAGCAAGGCTCGCTGAAGATGTAAACAGGAGAATGCTTGTTGATCGTGCAAATGCAGAAAGAGAGAAATGGGTTGCTGCGATAAACACTACATTCGACCATATTGGAGGTGCGAGATTTAATTCCATACATGGTGTCTATGTTGTCTAGACATGGAATCCCTGAGTAGACCTTGATGCAAAGTATATCATATCACCCATTTTCAATTAAAGTGCTCATGTGCCATGAATTAGTGATTGAAATAGATGTGTGGCCTGTGTAATCTATACATTGCATTAACATATGGAAATTTTAATTGTTTTAACAGGTGTTTGACACTTTACTCTTTTTTCCTAGGCGGCTTGCGTGCAATTCTAACGGATCAAAATAAACTGATTGTTGCTGTTGGAGGGGCCACCGCTCTCGCAGCTGGAATCTACACAACGAGGTAAAGACTAGATATTTAATCCAAAGGTTGAGAAAAAATTTGTTTGCCATGATCAAGAGTTCTTGTTGCTGAAAGATTGAGGAAGTAGCTAAGAAATTTCTCGTTTTACATATCTTGATTATGTTTCTTAGTTTGTCTGTCAGTCAATTGTTCTGCAACTCTGAAATTTGATCTTTGCCGACTGCTAAATTGCTTGTTTCAGGGAAGGTGCAAAGGTTATCTGGAGCTATGTGGACAGAATATTAGGACAACCATCATTAATCCGAGAATCATCAAGGGGCAAGTATCCTTGGTCTGGTTCACTTTCTCGTGCAATGTCCTCATTGCGCGGCAAGGAGTCAGCTACCAAAAATGGAAAAGGGTTTGGTGATGTTATTTTGCATCCTTCCCTACAAAAGAGAATTGAACAGCTAGCTAATGCAACCGCAAACACAAAATCGCACCAAGCTCCTTTCCGAAATATGCTTTTCTATGGTCCTCCAGGAACAGGGAAAACAATGGCTGCCAGAGAGCTGGCTCGTAAATCTGTATGTATTCTTTTTTTATATGTTTTAAGTTATTGCAAAAAAAAATGTTATATAAGACGCCCAAATGGACAATGTAGTCTGTAGCATATAGAGTTAGGATGGTAAAGCAGAAGATGACGGTTGCTGATTTCCATGATTGCATCTTTAAGTTGAACTTGAGCTCTTAGTTCTAGGTTGCTCATGGGATTCTCGGGTTTTGTTCCTTCATCTATTCTTATTTTTCTTTTGTTCTCAATTCGTGTAGGGTTTGGATTATGCACTGATGACTGGTGGAGATGTTGCTCCCCTTGGATCTCAGGCTGTTACAAAGATTCACCAACTGTTTGACTGGGGCAAAAAGTCTAAGAGAGGCTTATTGCTCTTCATTGATGAAGCTGATGCATTTTTGTGCGAGTAAGTGTTGTTATTACTCATATCATATTACATGCTGATCATTTCAACACTTTGTTTATGGTTTTGATGTGCTTATCGCAATTCAACAGGAGGAACAAAACATACATGAGTGAAGCCCAAAGGAGTGCACTAAATGCTCTTCTCTTCCGTACGGGTGATCAGTCCAAAGACATAGTCTTAGCGCTTGCCACAAATCGACCTGGTGATCTAGACTCAGCTGTGGCTGACCGTGTCGATGAGGTTCTTGAATTCCCCTTACCCGGAGAGGAAGAGCGGTTCAAGCTTCTAAACCTCTATCTAGAAAAGTACATAGCTCAGGCTGGTCCAAGAAAGCCAGGTTTGTTCCACCGCCTCTTCAAGAAAGAGCAGCAGAAGATCGAGATAAAAGGTATCACTGAAGAGCTCTTAAAGGAAGCGGCTGCCAAAACCGAAGGGTTTTCAGGTAGAGAGATTGCGAAACTGATGGCGAGTGTTCAGGCAGCTGTTTATGGAAGTGAGGACTGTGTGTTGGACTCTATGCTTTTCAGAGAGGTTGTGGATTACAAAGTTGCAGAGCATCAACAGAGAAAAAAATTGTCTGGAGCCGATTCGAAATGAAAATCCTCTATATATTAAAGAACAATATTAGTCCACTGACTTGTTGTCACTACAATTTTTCTCATATTTTTTTTTGATTTATTTAATTCGGATATAACAATTGCTAAACACATTTAATTTTGAAAACAAGCAGATCTTTTTGGACCCGACTTTTTAGAAAAATTGACCCATTTTGAATTCGATAACAAAAAGGCGGATCTTACCATAACTTTTTTTAACGAAAAACTGTATTGATATATTATCCTCTCAGTAGGCCCAGTAAGGTCTTTTGTTGGGCTCATAATTTGTCGATTGGTTGCGCATTTCAGTAAATCTATTGGGCTTATATAATTCGTAAATTTATCCTCGAGTATATTCAACGATTAATTTTATACTTTTTTTGGCTTAATAGTCAACATTTAATTCAATGTGAATTGCTCACGTCACAACCATAACTAAAATTATAACCACTTAAACTTGTGACAAAATCATCTAAACGAATATCATTTTTGAAAAGAAGAAAACTTCGATGATGAGTATTTATTTAAATATTTAAACTTTCAAAGGTTCTTGGTGGCGAAAAAGGCCTTTACTAGAGTAAGGAAAAAGACAGCCATTACTCGACACTGATTATAGCAATCCCGAAGCCTTTTTTTGAGCTCAGTGGCATGGAAAAGACAGTGACATCAGATGTTGTATGTGAGATCAAATCCTTTATTATACATGATAGCTTGAAGATGTCGGAGCACCACAAAAGTGATACACAAACTTGAGAATGCAATAAAAAGGGGAGAGAGACCAGATATTTCACTTTCAGAACCCGTCTTAGTGATGATGATCTTGAACATAACGAAGGCCACAGTACTTGCAAATCGCAGGCTCGTCTAGGTCGAGGCATATGAACTCAATTGGATGGCCAAGGGCCGGATTGGTGTCTAAAAATTTATATAAAAGCCAAGTTATATATCAATTTCTAGTTTGCAATCATCAGATATATTTACTAAATCGAATATCACGAGTCACTGATGAGAAGAAGAGACAAACCTCCTTCACAAGCAGCAATCCTTCCATCAACTTTGATAGGTGGAACCTCATTGATCAGTTCCATTGGTGACTTCTTGCTTCTATCCTGTACGGATTAGTTCGTTAACCACGTTATGTAAAATCACCACGGAAGTGGCAAAAGAAAAAGAAAAAGTAAATGTGATACGCAAACTTGCTGATTTACCAGAAAGAAAATGTGATAAGCAAACCACATTATGTAAAATCACCAAGGCCTTAGGCTACTAATCTAATGATTGTGATGATTGAACTACAAGATAAGGAAATGCCATGCAATCGTTGAGTTATAGTTTCACTTATTAGACTTGGGGGATGCAGAATAAGATCGCAATAGCATAAAATACCACAAAATATCGATATCCCAACAATAAGCCATCAAAGATAGTAGACCGTCGTCAAGGAAGCATGAGAACATTTTTCTACTCATACTAAAGCTATCTCAATTGCCTACTCCCATTCAGCTCTCAGCTCTTTGGCTAATTTATTGTTGTAGGACTGGATTATGGTTAAAAATATATACCTTGAGTACATGGGCACATCAATAGCAGGCCTCAGATTCTCCAGGTAATAGAAGAAAACGCAGTAATACTTCTAAAAGTTATGCCCAATGTCCTCAAAACTCAAAACAACTCCTAAGCAGATTCAAATAAATATCATGCCTCTATGAATTCTGATACAACATCGAAAAAATTATTTTCATTTCATCAAACTACTACGGAATACAGACTCACTAAGGGCAATTTTCGGAAATGATAGTTTCCCTGTGATTTACAAAATCCAATTTAAAGCCAGTAACACAGTTTTACGAACCCCAAAACCGTGACGAATTTTAGCAAAAACGAATCGAAAAATCGCGATCTAACCCTAAGGTAGATCATCGAGAATAAATGACGCAAATTAGACCGTTCGGGAAGAAAAAAAATCTAAGTCTCTGACAAATTTATTCGGATACGAAAGAGCAATAAAACTAGGGCCATGAAACACACGACAAATCTCCAAGTACCTGCATCCATTTGGCGGTGTGATTACCCACAAGATCGTCTGTTGGAATGCCGAGTTGGGTGCTAGCCACACTAAAGTTCCTCCTCGAAGATGGAAGAATCTGCGATCGGATAAGAGCTTTCAGGAGATTCGACGCCATTGCTCCAACACCGAAACGAAATAATCAGAGGAAAGTCTCAGGGGAAGAGAGAGATAGATTCTGAAGGATCAGGAACCAGCATTAATGTCTTTACTTGGGCTTTACTTATAACCATAGGCCCACATTCAAAAAAGAACACAAAAAGCCCATTTACAATTCCCCAATGATTAATTATTGTTTCTTATAAAATACATAAGAAAAATGAACATTATATAATTGCTATATTTTGATTCTGATCGATGATAATTTAGAGTTTAGAATAAAAAAACCACTACAAAATGTAACATGAATGATCGAATATTATTTACTTTTGTCATAACAACATAATATCCTGAGTCCTGACATAAATTGCGTATATAATTTTGTTATAGATACAAAACTGTAAAATAGCGAAGTAGTTATTTGACTAATTACCAATCAAAGAATCAAAACAAAAAAAAACAAAAACCCAAATGCAATCGTTTACAAACAAAAGGCTTTATTTGCCAAAAAGTGTGCAAGTGTAAGAACGAAACTTGACTTCCGACAAAACTATAAAAAAATTGTAATGACTCCTCTCCAGCTAAAAACAGACCTCAGCGTCTCATTCACTCACGAGCCACCACAATGAGCTGTTTGCCGACGTTCTTACCATGGAATAGTCCAATCAAAGCAGAAGGTCCGTTCTCGAATCCTTCGACTACATCCTCAACATAAGTGATCTTCCCTTCTCTAATATAGGGAAGCACAAAATCCAGAAACTTGAAGTATTTGTCAAAGTAATCAGAGACCACGAAACCTTGAATCCGAACCCGCTTGTAGATGACAGTTGCTAGGTTGTGTACACCTTCTTGGTCCTCGAGGTTGTACTGTGAGATCATTCCACATACCGCGATACGGCCGTGTAGCTTCATGTTTAGGAGCACTGCGTCTAGCATTTTGCCTCCTACGTTCTCAAAGTATATGTCGATGCCTTCCGGGAAACACCTGGTGAGACAAATGTCTCATAGATTTGAGTCAAATCTCTGTTCCATGAAGCGATTAGATATCGGTATGAAAATAAGTATTTACTGACCTCTTCAGAGCAGCATTAAGGTCTTGCTCTTCTTTGTAATTGAAAGCTTCATCAAACCCGAACTTATTCTTGAGAAGATCAACCTATAACAAAAGTCAACGAAGAAAGAAAAAGGGGGCATGTCACTCTCTTGATAGAAAGACATGACAAGAAAGAAACCAATCTAAATGTGTATGTGTATTCATTTGATATGTAATGGATCAACAGCTAGAGTTTATTACCTTTTCATTACTGCCGGCGCTTCCAACGACATAGCATCCCATGATCTTTGCAAATTGTCCCACAAGCTGACCAACTGCACCAGATGCAGCTGACACGAAGACAGTCTCTCCTTTCTTAGGAGAACAGATTTCATAAAATCCGGCATAGGCAGTCATACCGGGCATACCTGTCAGAAACAGAGCAATGCTTATAAGAGCACTAGTAAACAATTGAAACTCGTAGAGTTTTGAACAATGTTATTCGACATGATTGGGAGCTTGTGTCAATGAAGCATGCATTATAATCCAAGAACAGACCATATGGCCAACGTATCATGCCAATAATCATAAGGAGAAGCACATCAAGCATTGTGTCGCCAGGCTCTCTGACTATCAAGTTCACATTTTCTCTGAAATTACCAAGTGATTACATACATGAGCAAGAGAGAGGCCGAGATAACATACCAAGAAGTCCAGTGTAGTAGGATAACGGAACATCGGTGTGTTGGATCTTGAAGTGTGAAGGATTTGGAGTTATAACACTGTACTCCTCCCATCCAACTACTCCCCAAAGTAAGTCTCCCTTGGCGTAATCTGGGTGCCCGGAATCTATCACTTTAGACACAGAAAACCCATAGATTGGCTGCAAAACAACACAGTGAAAGCTTTAGCACCAGAGTGAGTAAGAGAAAATCCCAAAAGACAATCACTTATAGTAGAGGTATAATTTCTTAGATAACACAGTGTACAAGAAGCATTGCAATGGGCACAAAGTTGAAAAAGATTTCTGGGTTAACTCAAATGGTCTAACATGTTCACAACCAGAACATTTTACCCGATTCATATTATAATTTCTCCGTCAGGGCCTCGAAGAATTGAATTATTTTAATGAATTCATGAGAGACATCGTACTGGTCATAGAATAGAATAATGTTTCCTAATTTTAAAACAATTTTCCAAATCCATCACTGTGCGATTGTTTCCAAAAACGTGGGGTAACAAGCTCACAGAAACAAAATCGAATTTCACCATAGATTCCTTTTTTTTGTTTCCAAAGAAGAGTTGTATGGTGTATACCTTGCCGGGAGTGTAAGGTGGAGCGAGCGCAGCAGTGGAGGGATCGGGCTTCCCCATGCGAATGCGCATGTAAGGATCGCAAGACAGGTAGAGATTCTTCAAGAGAACCGTCTTGGATCCCGACGGAACCCTTAAATCGACGGTGGAATCGTTGAAGATGAGGTCTGATTCCTTGGGGAAACCGGTGACGTAATCTCGCAATATCACTTGCTTGTTGGTCGCCGTCGCTTCGCCTGTGGTTGCCATTTCTCTGATTTAGGTTTTTATCACAAAAGATTACTTTTTTTGTTTGTTTTCTCTTCTTGCTACGTTGAGGATTGAGGTCCCCTGCATTTATAGGCTTTGTTAATCGCGTGTGATCATCCACACAACCGCTAAAAAAAGAAGAAGAAAATATGAGTTTATTTTTTCTTGTTATGACGTTATGTAATATCTAGTGTAATAATCAGTGACGTCACACAATGTTTCATACAATTTTGAATTCCCACACTACTTTAACATTGTTCGCATATTTACATTTCCTGCTCTTTTTTGTTTTTGAAATAAACACAAGTCCTTTCACATTTCATAAATATCTTGGTCGGCAGGTTTTATTTTAGCAAATATCATAAAATAATAGTGTAAGTAGGGAATCAATTATGATAGTGATGATAAATCTCATTCCCTTGTCGCATATTCATAACCGCCAAACAAAAAAAGGGAAAATAATCCCACGTTTTTTTGTGTTTCCTTTATGACGTCATGATGTTTCTTCGCAGATTCACAATTCTAATCAAGTTTCCGTTAGACGACCAAAAAAAATATATCAAGTTTCCGTTATCAGCTGCTTGACTGCAATTTTTTTTTTTTTATGGCTAAGGTCTATCGTAAAGACTCATAAATCATAGTTGCAAGTCTTATTTGATTGGGGATATGCATTTTCAGCTATAATTATTTTATCGGATTTTGAATCTTGATGATAACACAATTTACATTTTTGAATCTTGATGATTACACAATTATATTTTAAATGGTGTTACTAGGAAACAGAAAAGCAAAATTACATGTAGCTTATATGGAACAAACAGAAGGAAGAAAAATTTGAATGTGTGAGTTCTTCTTACATTTTACAAAACAAATTAACAAACATTCAAATTTTAAAACGCACCAAATTTTTGCCGCGAGCTGCACTGCACCAATTCTTTTTGTCCAAACAGTGAAATTCCGCGGTAAATGGGGTCGCCACCTGCGGTTGCTGCGTTTGCCATTCAGAGCCTCAAGTAATGAAGCAGCAAGATGAGAAACCTTTTAGAGACATTTGGCTTCAATTTCTTCAAGAGTGAGACCCTTTGTCTCCGGCACAATGAAGTATATGAAGAAGAGAGACAGTACACATATCACTCCGAATCCATAGAACAGTACTCCAGCTCCTAACAGCTCCTGCAGAAAAATACCAGGTGAGCTAAAACTTCTAAAATTCGATAATCTCAGGAAAAACCAGAAGAAGATATGGAACTAACAAGATATATCATATATGTATGCGTACAGAGTTAAATCCACAGAAATAGTGGATTACTGATAACGCTTCCTTGGGTTTATCTAGTGCATGATCACTGTAATTAGCATAATGGGGAACCTCTAGTTGAACATGTTCTTCTAAAGTTATAACTAAGTTCTATTGAAGGAATATATAAATAGAGAAGGAGTTCCTTGGTTTTGGAATCTTTACCTTTAAAGGTGAGAAAGCGAATGTCACAAGCGCGTTTGTGCCGAAATTCACAAGCACTGCTATGCTGATTCCTCGACCTCTTAATTTTAAGGGAAATATCTCTGATATCATCAGCCAACCAATAGGGCCAAAAGATAACTGCAAGAGTGATGGCAAATCTTTTGAGATCGTGTCACAAAATTGTAAGAAAATATCAACAACTAAACGTTGCCAAGAATGGAACTTGATCAGAAAAATCTGTAAGAAATTTAACCTGGTAACAGCCAACATACAGTAGCAATGCAACTACAGCAACAGCTGGTACAGTATTATAAAAGATGTAGTAGGACCCCAGGAGGAACAATGAGATCACCTGTTACACAATTGAATGTACACAAGAGGTTAATTTATGAATTATTTAGGTTTTCTGTCTCATGTAATCGAAAAGACAAAAAAAAAAAAGAGGAGAAAAGACTCAAGAAGTCAGAGGACAGACCATGCCACTAACACCACCAAGAAGTAAAGGCCTCCTTCCAAGTCTGTCAATCACTATAACAGCAACTCCAGTCATAACCAACTGCAACAGTAAAGCACCACGTCAAGTTCTTAAAAGGAAAAATTCAAAATAGTTTTGCTGCAGAAACTATTAGTTTACAAGGATAAAATGTGCTAAACATTCATATACTTATTACATCTAATATTGTGAAAGAGATTGTACTACAAAACATGTTAATTCTCCAATATTTCATTGCTAAAAGGATCAGACATGTCAAACCAGATGGAAGAAAATAAATACCTTCAATAGACCGAGCAGAATTGAGATCCGAGTTGCATCAGCTGCAGCAGAAAAGCCGGCAGTCTAACAGGTAATGTTAGTGTTAAAAAGAAAGAAGTTAAGATTTTCTCATAAGTTTCCTCCTAGTGCAACAATACCCAACCTAATTAGAGATGAAAAGAAAACCTGTAGTATTGATGGTGCATAATAAAGTACACTTGGTTGCCCCGTTATCTGCCATTTAGAAAGTAAAATATAGTTAGTGATTGTTCTTTTCCATAAGGCATAATTTGATGAATTGACTGCACCGACCTGTTGTAACAAGACTAAACCTCCTGCTATAGTGAGAGCTTTCAAGCACTTGCCTTGAAATAATTCACCAAATGCAGCTTCTTTATCCTTACCCACAGAGGAAAGTTCAGCCAAGATCTCGTTTACTTGTTCAGCGGCTGAGTCAACTACGACAGGTCCTCTAAGGCGGCGAAGAGACCTAATTGCAGCCTGTTGAAGGTTCTCCGCATTCCCTTTTCCCTGGAGAGCGCGCAACAAAAGCCACCTAGGGGATGCTGGTAGCCAACACATTCCAATTCCCATAATAACTGGCAAAGGGATAATTGTTGCGTACATGTAACGCCAACCAGAATTAACCATAACCCAAAGGCTACCGATTCCATAACCTCCCTTCACAAAATTTTATGTGTCAGATTGACTTGGTGGACAAAAATGTTTCAAAACACAGAGAAGCAATTCTGTAACTTCAAACTGAGCAAAAATTTTCAAAATCCTCGGAGCTTCGAGAACTTACAACCATCCCAAGGACAGTGGAGAATTCCTTTAGTGAAATCATCCGTCCACGAATCTGACTTGGAGCAGTCTCCGCAATGTACATTGGAGCCGCGTGCATTGTCTAAATATAAGGGAACATATCAACTTTCAAGTTAAGAAGAATGCTAAAAAGTGTACTCCATAGCTGCATAGTTCCACCAACCAATCAACGTATACAAGAATGCATGCACTGCCAGGTTGGTCTATGTATAGTTGTATGTGGATGCATTGGATAAAATGCATGATCTACATTAGAAGATCACACGGGCATACACAAGTTTTAGCAGGCAAACACTAAAAATCCATGATCTATCTTACCAGTCCAATCCCGATGCCATATATAACCCGTCCAATTATGAGGACGGAAAAGACAGGTGCTACTGCAGTCACAATGGCTCCAACAAGATATACGAATGCAGCCAAAATCAGCTCCTTTCTTCTTCCTTGAAAAATATCAATCCAACAATTCAATTTATTTCAGATGGAGACACTGCTACACAACCAGATGAAGAAATTCGAAAGGAAACCAACCTATAATGTCGGCAACACTAAATGCCACAATGGAACCAATTAAGGCACCATAGAGTGAGCCACTAGTCTGCAGAAACGTTGAAAAATATTGTAAGCAAAATTCTTTTTCTTCTACAAGTAAGACCACAGCTCCAGTCGGAAGGAAAGAAGCACAAAAAATAATGCAGTAACCAATACGTAGAAGAATCAAGAAAGGTGAATATAGACTCACAAATATACCGACATCCACTGAAGACAAGTTGTACCATGAAATTCCACTTAGTGTAGGTGACTGTACAGGGGGCAAAAGCGAAGTAAAATTAGTGAATTTGTTACTTTGAAAGAAACACCTTACACAATCGAAAATATACATGCATAAACTTGAAAACAGCAGCTAAAGACTTGAGAAATCTCAAAAAGTCGAATTCGAGTATCTATGCACAGTTTCAGACAAGGTAAAGCCATTACCATAATAGAAATGGTTGCACAAGATGTTGCACCAATTTCATAACCAAAAAGCAACGCTCCAAGAGCTGGAAAGAGAAACCTACAATAAATGACTTCTTAGCATGCTTTTAGACAAATCTGTATAATGTGCACATCCAACAGATTCCCACTTGCTTTTAGCAAAAACATTGGCAATAAACTGTGAATAGCAATAAAAAATCATCCAGGGACCACAGTTTTATTAATTGGTATTAATGAGTACCAAACAAGTGAATACGACAGAAAACTCACGGGGGAATGGCTGCAAGAACAGAGTAGTTTTCTGGGCCGTGGTTCTCATTTATCAGAGGTTCCTTTTCTGGGCTAATCCCACCTGAAGAAGAATCACCAACCTACAGAGGAATCTAGTTTTCAGAAATTTGCAACAAAAATCAATTATCAGGTAACTACGTGACTCGATACTAATTAGAGAGAGTTCGGATAGAGGATTGATCAAATCGTGACCCCAAATCCTGAAGCTTAGGTCTAATTTCAAGCTTCCCAAGTTCCACGAGAAATTCAAATTAATTTTCCAACTCAGAAAAAACAAAATTCAAAATCAAGCCAAATCTTAACCTATATATTGCATTCATAGCTCTCTCAAGACATTAAATTTGACCGCCCGAGAAGAATCAAACAAACAAAACCCAGTGCGAACTAAAACCGAACGGAGAAGGGGAACTAAATATCAAAAGACAATGTATAACGAGAAGTGCGAAACCTGTCCAACAGAAGAGATCGATTGCTTCTCGGAATCAAACCCCATGGCTACGGAAGCTTGATAGGGATCCCGAGATTCGTGAGTGTGGCTTGTTCAAGGCAGGAGACCCAGATAAATATCTTTCGACAATTGACTTCCCTGATTTGAGCTCAACGAGCTACGAATTCGCAGAGGAGAGAAATGTGAGGAAGGGAGACGACAACCATGCCAGGGTGATAATAATAACTGTAAACGGGACAGTGAAATTAAGCTTTAAATAGCCTCTTATCTTAATTTCAAATTAGGATACTCTTTTTCAATAAAATATACCCTTCATGTTACCGGGTTTTGGTACGAATGTAAATATAGTTAAATATTAATATTGGATCTATTCCTGTTTAATCACAATCCTATTTTTGCTTAGAAAATTTAGAAACAAAAATGAAAACAAAGTTGATATGATAGAATATGCTTTTTGAATAAAATATCTCATTCTGATATATTTTGATGGAAGATATTTTTCTTTCCGTGACCCAAAAAAGAGGATATTTTTCGGTCTGAAATTAAAAATTCTATATTTGAGTTTTATTATATAATTAAAAACCCTTTATTCTTGGCAAGGGCCTGTCGACGAAGTTTATTTCTGAAGTCAAACTTCTTTTTTTTTGGGTCAGAATTTGTGAAGTCAAACTATATACCTCTCTGTCGAATCAAAGTTGATAATAACCGTCTCACTTCTGGGATAAGAGAAATTTGTTATTTCAAGGTCGTTTCATAAAATTAGTTTTGATTGAATTACTTTTAAAATATTCATATTCCGCTACTCTCGTCTCCAGAGGTGCAAAACCACAAAAAGCGAAGTAAATATGAAAATATGATTAAACAGCATCAATTACACACAACTCCAAAACCCAATTGTTCAGCTTGAGATCCAAACAGCTTTTATTAAAAAGACAGAGAAGCAAAAGAACAAATCACTCTGAGAGATTCTGAAAGAGCATAAAGCAAATCTCATCTTCTTACTTGGTCTTGGTGGGTACCCATGGTTGGTAACGAGTCCAGTTCTTTTGCCCCGGGTTCAAGGTATGTCCCTTAGAATGGTAAATGTATGCATCACCTTCTCCAGAGAAGTTCTCTTTATGCTCAAGGCCATACCTTTTTGGTTTCTGACTTAAGAGCTTGAAACAGAGAAAGTTCTCTTCAAGTTAGGAAGCAATTTATTACCTAGCCGTAAACGAGATAGCAAATTTGAAATGAGTTTTAGTTTACGGTATTTACCTCATCTCCAGTGTGATCAGTGATGAAATGAAGCCACCCGTGCCATTCGGCTGGTACTTGAGATGCATTGTAACGATCCTTTTGCGCATACTCTACCCATCTGTGTCTACCTGTTAACAAGGTGACTGTATGTTTCAATGCAAAAGCCTTTTGATTAAACAGTCTACACATCAATAGTTTTGCCACTATATCTTTAACAGATAAAGATTCTTTAAGCAAGAAGTTGACCATATTTCTCCTCAAAACTATCAAAAAGATTGGATTTGATTTTGCTTCGATAACAACGTGGAAATTTCCTAAACAAGGCTATACAAATCTCCGGTGAATTACATTTAAAGGCTCCTTGCCTCGTACTCTGACTTGACTGAGTCATCAAATCATGGTGTGATCTAACAAATAGTAAATTTTGAGTGGATCCAATGTCCATGACTATACCAAATGCTAGAATTTGGAATAGACAAACAATTGAAGTGAATTTTATAAGCATAAACTGGAGTTTATTAAACGAGCAATATTTTCTTGGATCAGACAGTAACTGATATCATGAATTCTACAGTGGCATCAATATTTAGCAAATGCAAGACTTTAAATAGACAACACATGAAGCTATTGAAAAGAACCGCGCACCGTATTGAGTATCACCCAGCTTCTGGTAGTATTTGTTACCGAACTTGTCGACTCCAACAAGTGTTGCTCCTATGTTGTGTATTTTAGTTTGCCTTGAGTGGTCAAATAGAGACATAAACACTATTGATCAGAAAGTTTGACTCAACAAGAAGATCGAGTATAGACAAGACACAATTTTCAAGCGACTGTAACCAAACAACAGAAGGATATCCCACTGTTAAGCAAAAACAAAACTTGTGCTATAATCACAATTCTAGGTGTTAACTCAAGCTCCATATACACATATATCAAGCATAAAGAAATGGTCTGCGGAAAATTTGATGTGAATGCAGTCAAATGCACCAATAATCTAGAGCCTATAAGAATGACAGATCCAACTTAAATAGAATTTGTCAAGAGGCACATAAATTTTGGCTCTTAGGCTGTTCAAGACTACTCTGTAGCTAACTTCGCCGCCAATTTCTTATCTACGCCATTTTCTTTGGAAGTGAAAAATATTACTTTTAGCTTCAACCTATACTATGAAACAGACCTCACCATTTTTTAGCTCTTTATTCTCTTCAACTTGAAATGCATTCTGGCATAACTCTGTCAATTCCTTCAGACATGTAACTTGAACTTCTCTAGAATATCAAACAGCCTTTGCTGTCACTGCTTCTTTATTAAGCCCGAGTCAACTTGCATTACATCTATGAGGGAGTTGACAGAAGTATGCCAAAATCAGCAGCTCGAGTTGAAGAGTAGTAAACAGTTCAAAAATTGGTGAGGTCTGTTGAGCCAATTTGACAGAACGATGTTCGCTCACACAGCAACGGCCACACATAAGAAAAATGAATGAACTTGAGCTTTAAGGAATTCTTGAACAACCACTTGAATCATATACATAATCCCAAAACACTAAGCACTAGATATCAAAGATAAATAAACTTACAAGAGGTTTCCATCTGGTAGGCATCTCCTGTCATGAGAGGGACAAAAATGAAAGAAGCAATCAGAAAATGCCATAAACTAGAGATTACCTCGGAATGAAAACAATAAGATCTTACAAATTATAAGCAACCACAAACATTTGAGCCAATTTCAAGAATCAGCATCACGACTAAAATTGATCTTCGCCAAAACACGAAGTGTTAACTTCCATTTCCCATTAAGAATATTTTTTAACATATGGGTGAAAAAATGATAAAACATTTCATTGCAAACAACCTGACGGCGACACTCGGATATATAACTCAATACGCAGAGACAATAGCATTGACATCTTCAAAGAAAACGAAGAAAATCGTGCCAATTGCTAGGTTTAACGGATCTAACGAATCAAATCAGAGGAGATCCCACAATAAAATAAGCAGGGAAGAGGAGGAGAGAATCGATAAGAGAGACGAAGAAGAACTAACAGGAAGCCTTCTTCTCGGATCATCCTGAGAAAACCGCCGAGACCTTTCTCTCTAATCGCCTCAATCGCACTCTTCGCCACCGTCAAAGCCATCGTCTTCTTCTAATCTCTATCTCTCGGAGTCTAGCCTGAGGGGATTCTCTATTTCGATGTCGAAACAAGGGACAAATATAATTGGCACTTGCCAAAACGCACCGTTTGGATACACTTTTTTTTGTTTTTCTGAACATTTTTTTTGTTGTTGATATAATTCATCACTATGAAAATCTGATGAAAACACATCAATAGATATACATCATCGGCACACATCTAGAAAAGCAAAATATTGGATTCATTTTACGCTCTGTTTTACATGGTTCGCTATGTCCTGAATCCTGATCGTTTGGTAAAAGTAAATTTATGGGTAAATTAAAACATTTTTTAACTAACATTTTGTGGATAAAAAATACAAGATTCAAGTCGAATGGATTACGTCTCTGAATTGGTATTGGAATGATTTCTGAAAATTTATGGAAAGTATTAGATTAATATACATAATATATCAAAATAATTACTTCTAGTTTTAGGTCAACAAATATTTTGTTAGATCAAACTGTAATATGCTTTTAACATGCACACTGACACCGCAACAAACCAGTTGCTTTAATTGTGTAAAATATCGTTGATGTTGTATTCAAAATTTTAAAATCATCATCGATTCATCGTGCACTACATTCCATAAAAGATCCAATAGTTTGCTTTTCTATAATCCATAATTTTATCATCGCTTCTAAATTCTAATCGACTCATTGTTTTTGACTTTGTGACCGCTAAAAAAACTTCTACTTGTATTGCATACTTGGTCGAAAAGTTTATTGAGAAAAAGTTATGAAGTCTTCAAATATCAACATTAACCATGAGTTTTCCCCTATATTAAAAACCACTCTAGAAACTTTCTGAATAAAAAATATAATGTCAAATGCCATTTATAGTATTTAAAGATAATGAAAAAAAAAACATAGTAGTTTGATACAAAGACAAAATAACACAACTAATAAATATTTTAAATAATTATAAAATCTACTAATGAACACCATAAAAAGGTTTAAATAGTCAAAAATCAATTAAAATAGTTTTTTTAATCGATTAAATAAGTTTTTGTTAAATAAATATATTTCTGTTATTTTATACCCACAAAAGTGTAGAAATCTTGAATGTATAGGGCGATACCATCTATTGACTAATTTACAAGAATCCATTCCATTTAACTATTATGAACTTTCCTTATAATTCCAACAAGTAAATCTTTGAATTACAAAGTACAAACCCTCTAGCGGTCAACGAAGGAACAAAAAAACAAATAATAAAAAAATAAGAAGAAAACAAAATTTGAAGTCATTCCTTTTTCTCTCCGTCCCTGCGTCAATCTCAAGCTGCTTTCAAAAACCTCTCCAGATATTTAAACTGCTTCTCTTGCGCTCTGCAAAACCTCTCTCTGTCTCTCTGCAAATTTGTTTTTCCCCGTCTCTCCTCCTCCATTGTCTCATTCGCCCTCTCTTTTCTGATTCTACTTGAATTTGCGCTTCTTCTTCTCCGCCATGGCTGCTGAGACGTTAAGGGACTTGAGTCAGCCGATTGACGTCGTTTTACTCGATGCTACTGTTGAGGCCTTTTACGCTACCGGATCTAAGGATGAAGTAAGTCGATTGTTTATGGCTCCTCGGTGAATTTAAACGATGAATGAGTAAATCCACCATTATGCGATCTTTTTTATATCTGTTAATGCGTCTTGTCGTCGCCTTTTCTCGATTTGGGCGTTAGCCTTTTTCCAAAACAGGAATGCAAGGGTTTTGTATTTCTGATACAACGTTTTGTTATCGCTTGGAAGGTCGCAAAAGAATTGGATGAGTTCTGGTTAAATTTTTGTCTGGGTTGCAGATTGTTTTAGGGCCGTGGCTTTGGTTCTTTTAAAAGTAATTTGCGTTAAAAAAACTTTGTTCTGATGATCCTTTGATACTTTGGTTACTATCTTTTCGTTACGTTAGTCTAAAATCCAAGTATTTGCATATGTGTGTTTTCCATGAAAAAAATAATGTTTATATGAAAACATCTTTCAGAGAGCTGCTGCGGATAATATCTTACGGGATTTGAAAGCCAATCCCGATACCTGGCTTCAGGTGGTTCACATTCTACAGAAAACTAGGAGTACGCATACAAAATATTTTGCTCTTCAGGTAGGTGTCAGTGTACCCATATCTTACTTAAGTTTGCTTTTCTAACTTCCATATAAGGTTTCGTTTTTGAGGCCCTTGCTAGGGAAGAGTTCTTATGGCTTCCACTTTCAGGTGCTAGAAGGTGTTATAAAATATAGGTGGAATGCATTACCCGTTGAACAACGTGATGGAATGAAAAATTACATCTCTGAAGTCATTGTGCAAGTATATATTTAAGAGCCATTTGATAGTTTTTTGCGTAGAACTAAGATGCTAGGTTAACTGAATTGTTTTCAATATGAATTTACCGTATAGCTCTCAAGGGATGAAGCATCTTTTAGATCGGAAAGGCTTTATGTCAACAAGTTAAATGTCATCCTGGTTCAGGTATCTTGAGGGTTTCCTGCTAATAATAGAGATATTTGCTTATTTGCATTGAGTCCTTGTGTGTTTACTATCCATTTAATTGTGATGTTTTTCACTGGTAAGGCTTTGCTATAGTCAGGCCTGAAGATTTTGTTCCTGCCAGTTGATTGAAAAAAGTTTGTTTGGTCTTTGGGAATAACATATATTGTGATGCTTATACAGATCGTGAAACATGAGTGGCCGGCAAAGTGGAGAAGCTTTATTCCTGACCTAGTTAAAGCTGCTAAAACTAGTGAAACTATCTGTGAGAATTGCATGGCTATTTTGAAAGTAAGTACTGCCTAAGTGCCTTTGCATTAAGTTCGTGACATACGTAAATAACATTCCTTCTTTTCCTTAGCTCCTAAGTGAAGAGGTCTTTGATTTCTCAAGAGGAGAGATGACTCAGCAAAAGATAAAAGAGCTGAAAGAGTCTCTAAACAGGCAAGTTAGACTTTTCAGGAAGTTTACTTTATTAGAATAAATTATAATCAAGAGCAAACTAACGTTCAAATATCTTGCCATAATTTGCAACTGATGATTTTTTCCATACTTTATGTGCAGCGAGTTTCAACTCATTCACGAGTTATGCCTATATGTACTCTCAGCTTCCCAAAGACAAGAGCTTATATGTGCAACGCTCTCTGCATTGCATGCCTATCTTTCTTGGATTCCGTTGGGCTATATTTTTGAGTCACCCTTGGTAATATGTTTGGAATAAGTGGACTAAGAGAGGTTAACAAGTCTCACAATTACGATATCCCCATTACTGATCTCGTTCTTCGCAGCTGGAGACCCTCCTTAAATTCTTCCCTGTGCCAGCATATAGGAATCTCACTCTTCAATGTCTGTCAGAGGTATGCCATTTATAGTCCGAATTTTGCTGCCACTATTTTACAGTCATTATCTAATGACGTATGTTTTTCTGGCAGGTTGCAGCTCTTAGTTTTGGGGACTTCTACAATGCGCAATATGTTAAGATGTACAGCATTTTTATGAAACAGTTGCAGGTAGTGCTGGTTTTCTTTGTTTTCTTGGTTGGTTGATTGATTTTCACTTTTAGTTGGTTAATGTACTCTCTCTCTGGTTGTTTATCGGTTCTTTACTCTATCAGATTGACTTTCATGTTACCTTGGCTTCTTGATTGATGCCCATACTTGTTTTTCATGTCTGCAGGCAATGCTTTTTTTAAATTTAAATATCCCGGAGGCATATTCAACAGGAAGTAGTGAAGAACAGGCAAGTCTTTTCTTCCTTAAAATTTAAATATCTCATATTTTTTCTGTAGCATTTCGTGATAATGACTGTATATCTTCTTTACCTCTAGGCTTTTATCCAGAACTTGGCACTGTTTTTCACTTCGTTTTTCAAGGTAATTTTCTTTCTTCATTGAGTCAGATGGGTCATGTGGGTTTTCCTAGAATTTTAGGCTTTAGATGTGTAACCGAGGGATGAGGGTTTGCATTTAATTTTTCAAGTCTTTTCTTTCATATATTTTATGCATTTCAACAAAAAAATTGTGCTCTTTGTTCTTCCTTTGCAGTTACATATAAAAGTCCTAGAATCTGCACCTGAAAATATTTCTGTACTACTTGCGGGTCTGGGATATCTCATTAGCATATCATATGTTGATGACACTGAAGTATTCAAGGTATGTGAATTACCGTTGTTTATAACATTTGCTGTTTATTATTAATACTATAATAGGAAAGGGTCTCATGTTATTTGTCAAATTGACAGCTTGTGATTGCTTATGATTGAGCAGGTTTGTTTGGACTATTGGAATTCATTAGTTTTGGAGTTGTTTGAGTCGCGACAGCATGCTGGTCACCCTGCACTAACTCCAAGTTTGTTTGGATTGCAAGTACGGCTTCTTTATATTCTTTTATAAGATGGAACTTAGGGTTGTATATTGTAATGGTTGAACTTGCTTTGATGTGGTTATGATACCTTTGGTGTTGATTTGCCAATTGTCAGATGACTTTCCTTCCTCGTACGGTTGATGGCGTCAAATCTGAAGTCACACAGCGGCAAGAACTTTATTCTGATCCAATGTCAAAGTTAAGGGGGCTCATGGTTAGTCGTATGGCTAAACCTGAAGAAGTGCTAATTATTGAAGACGAAAATGGGAACATTGTCCGTGAAACAATGAAGGATAATGATGTTCTTCTCCAGTATAAGGTACCAACTGTACATATGGGAAAAAAAAAAAAAAAAAAACTGTACGTATGGATTATCTTCAGTTTTATAAGACATACTATGTCCTCACACGCGTCATGGATTTATGCATAGCTATTAAACAAAGTGTATTACATATTATACGGTATTTTCACTACATATTTTACACTGTTGTAGATAATGCGGGAAACATTAATCTACCTCTCACACCTTGATCATTATGATACCGAAAGACAGGTACTTATTAGGAGTGTTGTCAGATTGTCCTTATTCTGTGGAATGATTTACTTTTATGTTCTTTAATAGAGTTATGCGTACTAATGGTTGTATATGCTATGGAATATATAGAATATTAGCATTTGATGATTATGATAAAGTATAGTGCCTAGAAAGTTATCCCTTTGTTTAGCGGAGAAGACCTAGAAGTAACTAACATGCGGAATAGCCGTATCTTGTAAGGTTGGAGTCTTGGCTGACCTTGTTGTATTGATGTCAATTTTTTGTTGTTCCCTCAAAGATGTTGAGTAAGCTAAGCAAACAGTTAAGCGGGGAGGAATGGACATGGAACAATCTGAACACTTTATGCTGGGCTATTGGGTCTATTTCTGGTTCCATGGATGTAGAACAGGTACGGTCTCCGCTCTGAGTGTCTACCTGCATCTTCAATGAATTGAGAGTTTTGTTTGTAATGTCGTAGCAAATACATTTTTGAATTTAGGTATTGTGTTGCTTCTTTCAAATGTTTTCAGTGCCTTTCTTGCCCTCCCATTAATTTTTGGTCGATTTATGTTAAATTGGTTTCATCTGTGTTTTGCAAATTTTGTGTCATTTAATGAATCATATGAACTCTGTACATTTTTTCAGGAAAACAGATTTCTGGTGATGGTTATTCGTGATTTGTTAAGTTTATGTGAAATCATCAAGGGAAAAGACAATAAAGCTGTTATTGCGAGCAACATCATGTGAGTTTGTTTCTACATCATGGATACTAATATTGAAACTTATAGTGTGATTGTTGATTTTGGCTTGGATTGTTGGTACTTAGTATTATATTATCCTAAAAATTGAACTTGTTTCATGCATAATTCGTTTTTGAGTATTTGACCTTTGTCTTCTTGTACATTTTAGGTATGTTGTTGGACAGTATTCAAGATTCTTAAGGGCACATTGGAAGTTTTTGAAGACAGTTGTTCATAAGTTGTTTGAATTCATGCATGAGACGCATCCCGGTGTTCAGGTAATTCTTCCTTTTTTCAAGCTGGACTTGAGAGTTTCTGCAGGGGTTACAATTTCTTGGTTGAATCTTTCATATAAAGTAGGACCGGTTGTGAGATTTGATTTCATTATCATCCATTTATATCCGGTTTTACCATCATTTATTACATCTCAATATTCATAAAAAGTTATTGCTCACTTTGTTGCTTTTCTTGTGGTCTATGGGTGGTCATGTTTATCTACAATTTACTCAAGCTAATATCCTACATTTTCCTTTCAGGACATGGCTTGTGATACATTCTTAAAAATTGTTCAGAAGTGCAAGCGTAAATTTGTTATTGTTCAGGTATGTACTGGTTCGTTTAATACACCTTTATAATTATGACTTTATCATCTAAAATGAGGTCTTCTGTGCTTTTTAGGTTGGAGAAAATGAGCCATTTGTATCTGAACTTCTGTCAGGCCTTGCTACAATTGTTGGAGATCTTGAGTCTCATCAGATTCACACCTTTTATGAATCTGTATGTATGTTCAGTCGTGTCTCTTTTATGGAGATGGGAAGCTATATCATGTCGTGATCTTACGCTCTCTCTCCCTCTCTTCAGGTTGGTAGTATGATCCAGGCAGAGTCAGATCCTCAGAAGAGGGGTGAATACCTCCAGAGGTTGATGGCTCTCCCGAATCAGGTCTGTTGATAAGTAAAAGGGCAGAAATTTTTTTATCTTTTGTTTTCCAAGTAGCTCAGCTTTTGTTTTCCATAGCTGGCTAAAGTTTTTTTTATCTCTCTACAATGTAGAAATGGGCAGAAATTATAGGACAAGCACGTCAGAGTGCAGATATACTCAAGGATCCAGATGTGATACGTGCTGTACTTAATATCCTCCAGGTTGATATTTTTTTGACTGATCTTCGAGAGTTTAGTTGGACTTTATTTTCGTTTTTTCAATGTATTAGACTTTAGTTTAACTGCATGGTGGAACTTATATTTGTGTGCAGACAAATACAAGCGTTGCAACTTCACTCGGAACATACTTCTTATCTCAAATTTCTTTGATCTTCTTGGATATGTTGAATGTTTATAGGTAATTTCTTTATACTTATAAAAATGTTTACATACTTCATATCTCCCTCTGTTTTTTGACGGACTTGACTTTATTCTTCCTCTTCTGCACCAGAATGTACAGTGAGCTCGTGTCAAGCAACATTGCCGATGGTGGCCCATATGCTTCGAGGACATCTGTTGTTAAACTTCTAAGGTAGGACGGCTTTATATACAAAATGAAAATAACAGATTTTGATGCCGCCCCTATATTATAAACTTTAATACTATTACATCTTTATGCTTCATGGAACAGGTCTGTTAAGAGGGAAATCCTTAAGCTGATAGAAATGTTTCTAGACAAAGCTGAAAACCAGCCACACATTGGAAAACAGTTTGTTCAACCAATGATGGATCCAGTACTTGGTGACTATGCAAGAAATGTTCCCGATGCAAGAGAATCAGAAGTTCTATCACTCTTTGCGACAATAATAAACAAGTAGGTCTCTTTTCTGTTGATGCATGCTTTAAACATTGAAATCTACTAACTTGTTGATGTGTTTGAGTAGGTACAAGGTCGTGATGGAAGATGAGGTGCCTCACATTTTTGAAGCTGTTTTCCAGTGCACTTTGGAGGTAACAGATTCTATGGTCCATCGAAAATACTTCCCACATGTGCATTTCTATGTTATTGCTCCCTCCTACAAGTTCAACATAAACTTTGAAAGTATCATTTTTTTTGCTGTTTATGGAAGAAGAGATGGAGTAAGTTATATAGGTTTATTTTGATTCTCAAACCAGTAGAGTTATGCATAAATGGAAGTGACTAGTGAGGGTCAATTTGTTTTTCATTTTATATACAGATGATTACTAAGAATTTTGAAGATTACCCGGAGCACCGCCTAAAGTTTTTCTCCTTGCTTCGTGCTATTGCGACATATTGTTTCCGTGCCTTGATACAGCTGTCAAGTGAGGTTGGTGATTATGGCGTTGCTTTGCAGTGATCTTAGAAAGCGATTAACACTTTGTAAATTTTAGTAATTTCTGAACTTTTGCTTGTTTATGTGCCTCCCTATTATTAATCATCAGCAACTGAAGTTAGTGATGGATTCAGTTATCTGGGCATTTAGGCATACCGAAAGAAATATCGCTGAAACTGGGCTTATTCTCTTGCTCGAGATGCTGAAAAAGTTTCAGGTTTTGCCCTCTTGTCTTTTGACTGTTTGGCTTTTGGTAGTGGCAAAATGTGCCTCATCTAACCTGTTTCCTCTCTGATTTGACAGACATCTGACTTCTGTAACCAATTCTATCGGACATACTTTATGCAAATTGAGCAAGAGATATTTGCCGTCTTGACTGATACCTTCCATAAGCCTGGGTTCAAGTTGCATGTGCTGGTGCTACAACATCTATTTTCCCTGGTAAATATATATATAAATCTACTACACTACCATCGCTAGTTTCAGTGAATTTAAAGGGAGATGGATTATAAACTTATCAGGTTGATAACGGTTCTTTGACGGAACCTTTGTGGGATGCTGCAACGGTGCCTCATCAATATCCAAATAATGCAGCCTTTGTTCGTGAATACACCATCAAGCTTCTAAGCTCATCATTCCCCAACATGGCTCCATCAGAGGTAACTAACTTAAACCATAGGATTTGCTCTTTCTTCAATGTTGCCACTCATCTTTGATAATACAACAAAACAGGTGACACAATTTGTGAACGGACTTTACGAGTCGAGAAGCGACGTTGCCACATTTAAGAATAACATACGAGACTTCCTTGTACAGTCCAAGGAATTCTCTGCTCAGGTATATTAATATTAGTTAAACTAGAAGATTGGAAATATTTCGCTAGACCACATTTCATTAAAACTCATGGAAATTTGTTTCTTCAGGATAACAAAGATTTATATGCTGAGGAAGCTGCTGCTCAAATGGAGAGAGAGAGACAAAGAATGCTTTCGATTCCTGGACTTATAGCTCCCAACGAGATTCAAGACGAGATGGCTGATTCATAAACTGAATCTGATTTTTTTGGTAGAGCTTCCTAATTTCCTAAATAGAAAAGAGAAGTGTTAGGTGGGGAAGTTTGGATTTGGTGTAGATCGATTTAGAACTTGTCTAGTGTTCTTTTTCTTCTTTTGTTAGACTGGATCATAATGCATCAATGAAATCTTTTTTTGGGAGCTAAAAAAAATAATCAAATTCCGTAATACGTTGGTGGAGCACAACAAATTCCCTCCGGTTCTAAACCGGGCTTAATTGATTAGATTTTTTTTGTTAACCGAATAAAAATCGGATTCTAAAGAGAAGACCAAGCCGAATCTAATACATCTGGAACTGGAATCCCTTGTACCGAAAACGCTACCTTGCCTCTCTCTCTCCCTCTCTGTCTCTTCATTCCTCGAAGTCGAAATCGATCGTCTTCGCTTTGAATCGCTCTCTGTTTTCTTCGGCTTTTCGATTTCTGTTTGGTGCCGATAAGTGAAAGTAACCTGGTGGGGTTTTAAGCTTTTGCGGTTGACATGGGTCAAACTTTCCGCAAGCTTTTCGATACTTTCTTCGGCAATCAGGAGATGCGGGTACCCTCCTTCTCTCGATCTTCTGTTTAATTTTGGTCTCACGAATTTGTGTAATGTTTCCTTGCTTCTTCTCCTTTTGACGGAATTCTAATTGGGTTTCCGTCATCACCGACCTATATCCGATTTCAATGTTTTGACATGAAAGATCATTCGTGGTTTGGTGCTAGCTTCGACGAAAAATCATGAAATGGCTTTTATATCGTTTTGTGCTAATCACTGGGATGTGTTTATATGTTCAGAGAAGTTACTTTGGTGTTTTCTTTGCCCTTAATTGACTCTCATGCAATGTAAGGAATCTATGGATATACAAGTAAACGAGTGAATCTGTTTATATAAGCTGATTTTGTTATTCTTTCATCTGTTCTTCGAAACAAATGAGTTGAGTTAAAAGTGATTGTAGTAGATGCAGCAAGATATATGGTTTAATTCTATATACTGGGTGCTACTTACAGATTTTATGGTGTTCTCATGACTAATCTATGTGGCTTGGTTTCTCACTGTGCACAATATGATGAACAGATTTGGTGACTTTCTTGTTGTGTTTTCACTTGGAGATGTCAGGTTGTTATGCTGGGGCTGGATGCGGCTGGCAAAACAACGATACTTTACAAGCTGCACATTGGAGAAGTTCTGTCAACTGTTCCCACAATCGGTAGGTCAGATTGCTTAAGCATTTTACAACTTAGCGCAATCTTTGTTCTTGCCATATCTGTCATGTACTGCAGTAATAATGCTGGATACTTTACTGGTTTGCTGAGGATTTGAACTTTCTTACACAGGTTTCAATGTTGAGAAAGTTCAGTACAAAAATGTGATGTTCACAGTTTGGGATGTTGGTGGCCAAGAAAAGCTGAGGCCCTTGTGGAGGCATTATTTCAATAATACCGATGGACTTGTACGTCTATGCTCATTTCTGCCTCTCTGTGTAGTCAGACATTTAATTCCTAGAGTCTCTTCTCCTTATTTCCGGGCTCTGATTCTTCAGAAGAGAATTTTCAGACAGGTTGTTTTGGAATATTCTCTGATCTTTATTGGTCGATGCGCTTGCAGATATACGTGGTAGACTCCTTGGACCGAGAGAGGATCGGAAAAGCGAAGCAAGAATTTCAGGTTGTACAATATCTTTGGATAAATTGCACAAGGTTTTGGGTAAAATTAGTCTCTGCGGAGTTTCTAACCTCTGCTAATTGATTTCTTCAGGAGATCATAAAAGACCCATTCATGCTCAACAGTGTCATTCTAGTGTTTGCAAACAAACAAGACATGGTAAGTTTTCAAAGCTTTAGCTTTCCTTATTTGAAACTTTTTTCTTTCTCCTTTCCAATACTCATCTAAACTCTGTCGGAATCTCAGAGAGGAGCAATGTCTCCTCGAGAAGTATGTGAAGGGCTTGGGTTATTAGATCTCAAGAACAGGAAATGGCATATACAAGGCACATGTGCTCTTCAAGGAGATGGGCTCTATGAAGGTTTAGACTGGTTATCCTCTACGCTCAAAGAGGTTAAAGCCGCTGGTTACTCATCGGTTGGTCCCTCATTTTAAACTCAGTGACAAAATCAATCACATGGTGTCTCAGTGTCTAAGTCTCAGTGACAAAATCAAGCACATCGGTTGGTCCCTCTCCATGGCCAAAGTCTTCTTCTTGGCTTCTGATATGGTAATATCACAAAATCAAAATCTCTCAACTTTTGTAATGCAAGTGTTTTTTTCTTTGTCTTCGCATGGCTTCTGGAAGCTAATGTTAGTATCAATTAGGCTCCTTTTTGCATGATATGACATTGGAGCTTCATTGTAATTTCTGATGGAAAAAAATGTATAATCTGCAAAAGTTCTCATGGGATTATCACTGTCCCTTAAAGATATTATATATGATTGATCTATTTGCGTCTCTGTCTTCCTTCCAGACTGTTGTGCCTTATATGTTGAGCTAGGGCATTACAACTCCTCTTCACCTCGATAAATTACGAATGAAACCAAATGAAACAGAAAATCTGTTTGGGGTTTCACAAAAGTAAAGAAAAAAAAAGACAACAATTCTTTTCCATAGAGAAGGAAATGATTTCGAAAAAATCATAAGAGTATCTTCTTTACTCAGAGCATTTTTGTTGACCGAAACCATTTCGATTGAGATATGCGTGTGAAGGAAGGAGATGTGAGCAGTGTGATGTGTTCATCAATCGTGTGGATGGGATTCCATTAATTAGAGGTGAATGGAACTTACATGGCTACATTGTATCGGAAACCCTATCAAATTCGTTGTCGGCAAACACAAATGGCTCGACGAGGACGCTGTCTCACAAGTCCTCAAAGCAGGTTACAAAACTATATATTATACCATTATATTAATGTTTTGACACATTCGGTTACCACCACATCAACTACATGGACCCACAAAACGACACCAGAGTGGCTTGTCCTGCGGTTTTGGTCAATGACTTGCAGTGCAGGGAAAAAGGTAGCGGTGAAAGTTGCGGTCAAAAACTAAGAGAATAAGGGTGGGTACTAACTTAGTTTTCCAGATAATTTATTAGAAAATAGTATATGCTCAGAGTAACTAAAACATATGTTGGGGTTGTATTATTTATATTGTCAAAACTTGTTTATCTTTATCTTGTTGACTTTGAATTGGGATTATTCTGTTTTTTTTTTTTTTTAATTTTACAGCCAACAATTAAAAAAAAAGTATTATTTAATAAAAAGAAGAGAAAACATGTTGTAATAAAAATAATTAATAACACAAATAGTTGTAAATGATTTTGAACGGCATCTCTTAGTTTACACCACAAAACAAAAACAAAATTTTTTTACAATAACTGAAAACCAAAACACACCATTGAATTTCTTTTCACCAATTTGGAAACGCGAAGTGTGGGCTCAAAAACTGAACTACGGTCAACTTCATCAAACTCTATTTATGTTCGTCGTTTAACAATTTTGATCCCACGAACTCCAATCTCAGACGATTTAAAGCTAAATAAAACCAACCATATTTCATAAAAAATAACCCACGCCCAATATAATGCATTTTCTCCTAGCATTGCTTTTAATTTATTTTATGGGAATTTCACTCATGTTATGTTGGATAGAAGTAGGCGAGTCCAATCCCTCTCCCAATCCATTGGCATCCATTCTTGATATTTTCAAGAATCCATTGAAAACATCCACTGCACATCTGATGCACATGCCTAGTTTAATTAAATATTTGAAAAGAACATACGACATACCAACGAAAAAGAAAAAAAAATATAATAAAAACCGACGGTACAAAACGAAAAGAAGATTACACTGGCATACGTTAATATTATACCTTTAGCTTTTTATGTCCGGCATACGAATATCACATCATATACTATTAAAGTTATACCCTTAACTTTTTCGATTCAAAAATATTCTAACCTTTAGGTAATATATTTGGTACAAATAAATAAAAGACACCAGACCCATACCTCTTAAAGTATATTTGACTGCATCCATCCATCGTGACTCGTGTTTAGTTTTTATGACACAAAAGACTTCAATGCAATATCCAATTGCAGCTTGTAAACCCAAAACAGATGGCTTTGCGTAAGCAGATCGAATCTGCCGCCACAAATTTTGCTAAAAGATGAAGAGCTAATAGAGGAAAATAGAGCTAACCGAAGAACGTAGAGTTTAATCTTATTATATATATATATATATATTTTTTTTTTTTTTTACATATATATATATATATTTTTTTTTTATTGCATTATATGTAAAAATAAGACAAAAATAAGAGTTTTGTCATCATTCAAAATTGCTTTTTTTTTACATATATCCACCCATTAAAAAAGCGATGTCTTATTTGAGATGGCTACAAATGAAAAACTATATAAGAGAGCTTTTAAAACGATTATGACGAATGTGTGCTTTTGTTCTCTCTAGAGCAATCTATACCATATAAATAATTCATCAACTAGAAGCAATTAGCGAACTACGCTTTTATTTTTCAATCATTCGTGACCAATTGGGGTGTGTTATAGATTGCATAATTAGTTTGAATTAAGGATAAGAAACTCGTTCATTCAAGAAAATTAGAAAGAATTAGAAATATCAAATTATTTCCTTCTTGCTAAATATAGATGCTGCAAAGAACACATCAAGCTTCTAAGCTCATCATTCCCCAACATGACTCCATCAGAGGTAACGAACCAACTAACTTAAACCATAGGATGTGTTCTTTCTTGAATGTGATTCCGTTGCCGCTTATCTTTGATAATACAAGTAACAGGTGACACAATTTGTGAACGGACTTTACGAGTCAAGAAGCGACCTTGCCAAATTTAAGAATAACATACAAGACATCCTTGTACAGTCCAAGGAATTCTCTGCTCAGGTATTAATATTAGTTTCTTCTAGAAACATTTCACTCAAAACTCTATATTGAATCTTTTTCAGGATAATTACAAAGATTTGTATGCTGAGGAAGCTGCTGCTGTGGTGGAGATAGAGAGACAAAGAATTCTGCTGGTTACTCGGTTGGTCCCTTATTTTAACTCACTCCAGCTGCAAAAAAGGAAAAAAAAAAAAACCGACTAGCTAAATCGACATACGGAAAGTACCAAATCAAGCTCATGGTGTCTCACTCTCTCCAGCATTATATACTCAAAATTTCTTAAGACTTTTGTAGTGGAAGTGTTTTTTTTTTTTTTTTTTTTTTTCANTTTTTTTTGTCTTCACATGGCTCCTGGAAGCTAATGTTAGTATCAGCTAGGCTTCTTTTTGCATGATATGACATTGGAGCTTCATTGTATTACAAAACTTGGTAACTACTCTTCACCTCGATAAATTATGGTTGTGTTCTCCTTTCTTTTGGAGATAATACTGTAAAACAGACGGTCCTAAATCGAGTTTTTTTAGACGTACGAAGAATCTTCTAATGAAACTTAAAATAAAAATAGATTTGTATAAAAATTCTGTTTGAGGTTTCACAAAAGAAGAAAAACAGAACAACCTAAAGAAACAACATTTTTTTTCCAGAGATAAGGAAAATGATTTCAAAAAGGGTATAAAAGTTTCTTCTTTACTCAGAGCATTTGTGTTGTTGCTTGCTCTTAAGAGCAAGTTCTTTCACCATCTTCGTTAGTTGCCTCATGCTTACGTCTTTCAAGCTCTCTTCATCGATCGTCTTCTTCTTCTTCTCCTTTTTAGCATCCTCGGCCTCGGATTTTCCCTCTCCATTGTTGTTAAGAACCATCTCCACATTATCCTCGGCCTCGGATCTTCCCTTTGAAGCTGACTTGTTCTTCCCTGGAGTTGCTGATTCTGCTTCAAATGGAGTTTTTGTCTCTTTACCAGTAAGAATTGAAGAAGAACATGCTGGAGTCTTCTTGTCTGAAACAGGAGCCGCTACTGATTCAGAATCAGTCAATTCTTCAGATCCACAACTGTTATCCTCCATCTCGCTTATCTCAAAATCAGTATCAGACCATTCATCGTTGTCTGATTCGAGTTTTTTCTCAGCAAAAGGTGAAAAAGAAGAAGCTTGCGTCTTCTCCATGTCTGTAGCTTGACCAAATGCCTCTTGGTTTGTATCAACAGCAACACCAGAATCATCATCATCCTCACATGGATCAGTTTCATATTCGGTTTCCTCTGATTCAGATTGAGAACCATTCTTGATTTGTTCAGACTCTGATTCTTTGTTGCAGGCCACAATGTTTGTGGCGGTAGAAGCAGCATGGTCTACAACAACAAAATCATCATCCTGCGATGTTTCTTGTTCTTCGACTAGAACAAAACTATCACAAGCTGGAGCAGTGTTGGACTCTGCAAAGAAAGCCACCATGGATATTAAGAAATGCAAACAAGAAAATGATGAAGCAAACAACATTTGATGGGTATGATTGTATGTATATACCTATTCCATTCATCTGTTCCTTACTGGTGGTTGCGTCAGAGAAAGTGATATCACCAAGATCACCATATAATATATCAAGATCTGGATCACCATATAATATATCAAGATCTGGATCATTCTTCAAACCATCCCATTCCTTCTCCAACGAATCATTTAAATCTCTCACTGAGATAACTTCAGCCTGCTCAGTTTTTTCTGAGTTCTCATCTGAGTTTGCCTGAGATTTGGAACCTGCATATTACAACTGAACTTGATTACAAACTCGTTCAACTTATAATAACATGACAATCATCTGTTTTAAGGAAGAGAATCGAGAGAGAGAGGGCATCGCATACCTGCTGGAGAATCTTCCTTCTTCTTTGCAGGTACATTTAGGGATTCCTTGGTCTTCAAACTCAGGTCAGCCATGGATTCTTCTAACAATTTGACTGCCCTTCTAGTGCTGTACACCCGCTGGACTGACTCATCCTTCTTACTAGATGCAGCCGCCTGAGCTCTCCTTGTGCTTCGCGCCACTGGAGTTTTGCTCACATTGGTTTCAGGCTTCATATCTGTTGCCTCCAAATTCATAGCAATTGAAGTAGCTGCTGCTCTTCTACGGCTTTGAGGTACTGATGGATTCTGGAGCACATTCGTGTTTCTGTTTTCTTGATCCATTTCTCCAGCTAGGGACTTGCTCGTCACATGACAAGAACGGGTCACCAGCTCTGATGATTGAATTTCATCTTTGGTCTTTCTTCGAGTTGTTCTAGCTGCGGTACGGGCAGCACTTGGCAAAATTTTTGCTACACTGGTTGGAGACTGGTCACAATTGAACTCGGATTGATTCACGAACTCGTCAATACCTTCAACCTATTAAATCGAAGAGAGAAAAATAATGGTAAGATACCTAGAGCATAATCTTTCAAGTTACAAGTTATCCATAACTCACAAAAAACATTCAGATAAGCTATTAGAATAAAGCAAAAGCATCAGGGATCACAAACAAATGTTAAGACCAAACACATCTGACTCGAGCTTGATTCATTAGTTTTCCCACACAGTTTAGAATCTTAAAAATACAGAGATCTAACAAGGTAAATCTGATCATCAGTAAACGATGCATGATTAAGGAGGTGGTTGATCAGTAATGACCAAAAAAACTTCGAGATCCAGAAAATCGAGACAAATCTACGAGCAAAAAGGCATTCAATCTTGTTTGATTGAACAGATCTTAGATACGATCCTGATGAAATCACTGGACTCAACAGAATCGATTACGCATGATATAACACCATTCGGAGAAATGGTTCGCACTACAAAATAGTCCAGCAAACATCTCCAATTTCTCAAACTTCCAAGCAATTTCAGTACTTATTCTTGCAGAAATAGATGAATCTAAATCTATAAACAACAACAGGTTCTGGATATAGTTACAAGATATCGATCTCAAATCATTTCTTAGGTTCGTTTTCAAAAAAAAAATTATCATTTCTTAGGTTACTGAGACGGCGTGAGAGCGGAAATAAAAATTGTTCGATTTACAATAAAATCAAAAGAAAAGAGAAGCAAAAACTTACAATCTCAAGAGCTTTAAGAGCATCGGCCATGGCGATATTGGTCATATTGGCCGGGATTTTGTTCTTCTTACAGAAAAACTGAAGATCTCTTCTCGGAAGACTGTGGAAATCCATGGCGACGATGTAGAGAAAGAAAAAGAAACAAAAAGATTCTCACTAATTTGATTGGCGAGAAAATGACAGTTGAAAAACGAGAAGTTTCTGCTATGAGTCTAAAGGCCCGAAGATGAAGGATATATATACATTAGGCGAAGATAAACCCTAACTCCCTCAAGCGTAAGTGACCGTTGGGAGCGTGTGAAAGTTTGAATTTTAAATATCGAGAAAACTATTTTGGTGGGCCTAAGAAAATAAGAAGCCCATAGTTTGGGTCAATGGGCCTATAATTCGGTAACGTAGAAAGCACGCGCTTTTCGGGAGCGCGTGTAAATTGAATGAACTGCGCGGCTTGCAATCACCATCCGGAGGAGAGAGAGAAGGCGAAAGAGAGACGGAGTCACGGAGAGGAGAGAGAGACAAGGACGCGGAGGTTTCAGAGCGAAAGAGAGAGATACTCGCTTACATAGGTTATATAGACAGACGGTGGAAAGCAGAGAGGAAGGTTTAACCTAACCTGCGGAAAGCGTAGGGTTATGGGAATTTTCCAAATCTGAATGGAAAGCTTAGTCCTCGTCGGATTCACTTGGTTCCTTTCCGTCTGTTTTAGCTGGTCTTGGATCCGCCGGGATTCGCCTATATTACCGGCGGCTGAGTTGATTTTCAGGTAGATCAATACATGACCGTAGAAGAAATTGTTTTTTCTGGAGAATGGTAGACTTTTGAGGCCTTTTTGTGGTAGTGACATAGAAGAAGCCCGTAGAGAAAGTGTGATCTTGAGTGTAGAGAGGGAAAGAGAGAGTGAGAGAAGGATGGGAAGTCCGGGATCAGGTGCGGCGGATTGCACGGTGGGGTCGATTGTGTGGGTCAGGAGGAGGAACGGCTCGTGGTGGCCGGGTAGGATATTGGGACAGGAAGATCTTGACTCTACGCATATCACGTCGCCACGATCTGGAACTCCGGTGAAACTCCTCGGGAGAGAGGATGCAAGTGTGTAAGTCTCTTCTTTTATTTGTATATACTTTCCTTTCTTCTGGATTGAACTGAAAGCATTTTTGTTCATCTTTTTAATGTGCTAAGGGATTGGTACAATTTAGAGAAATCCAAGCGGGTCAAGCCATTTCGGTGTGGCGATTTTGATGACTGCATTGAGAGGGTAGAATCTTCGCAAGGGTTGACAATAAGAAAGAGAGAGAAATATGCTCGTAGAGAAGATGCGATTCTCCATGCTCTTGAACTTGAAAAGGAAATGCAGAAAAAGGAAGGGAAACTAGTCCCTGACAAGTCTAGAGATAACTCTCCTGATGCAACCAAGGAGAGAATGGTTATAGCTAGGGTCCAGGATATCTCTAATGGGACACGAGAATCCACTGATAGTCTAGGGCTTAACCATGTCGGTGATGTTATGCATTTGCAAAAAGATAAAGAAGAAGATCAGCCAAGTTGTGAGGATGAAGCTGTGCCTCGAATGAGAGGCTTACAGGACTTTGGGTTAAGAACCGCCTCTTCAAAGCGAAAGTTTTCATGTTCCAATGGTCCTGATACTTCCTTAAAGTCTCTGGCCAGAAGCAACTCTCCAGCTTCTTCTAGTGGAGATCATAGCATGGAGAGGCCCAGTTGTACCCTCGGTAAGATGATTTTGGAAGCTTCCAAGTGTGTAATTCCAAAATGGTTGGACAACAAAGGCTTCTGGCTCTTTTTGACATAATATTCTTATTCAATTCTGGCTCTGTTTCAGGAAAGGAGAAGACTAGGAGTACGATGGAGGCTAAAAGGAGTAAATATATGTTTGCACCAAATGATTCTAATGATATTTTAGACTTGCATGAGAGTTTGTTAAGCCACAGGGATGGAATGCATTCCTCCTTTTCTGGTGGGGATTCTCGTTATTCACTTTCAGAATATGACCCTCCTGAGTTTTTGGAAGATATTGAATCTGATTCTTCTGAATCTGAAACTGATTCTTCTGATATGGAGGAGGATACTGATGATGACATTCCCTTGCTGTCAGGTGAAGCTTTTCTGGACGGCTAAAAGCTAGTTTCTTATCACATAAATGTTTTCTGCTTTTGCGAAAATTGGTTTTCAGTTGTGTCAGACGATACTCGTTTCTGATTCTTCTTTGTCTGGCATTGGTGGCAAGCCCTCTGAAACTATAGAAACCAATTAACCTTTTTGTTTGCTTAGACCACAGTTATCTATGTGTCGTGTAGTTTTTAGGTATTCCCTAACTAGAGTTTAAATCTTCTCCTTCCAGGAGCTGGGCGTCGTTCAGAGCAACATAATACGTTTAGTAGACATATGTCAGCAGAAGATGAAAGCACCAGCAGTGAGGAAGATCATTATGAGTCATCCATGTCTGGCGACTCCTCTTACCTTTATTCCCACAATCCTGATAATGAAACTGGAACGGTTTCCAAGTGGCAGCTCAAGGGAAAAAGAAACATGCGCAATCTTCCAAGAAGGTCTACACGTAAGAGAGAAATGCATCGTAATCGTCTGGATGATGGAAGATATTGTGAATATAAGAGAAGGGCATTTGGCCAAAAGCCTATGGGTTATGGACTAGATTTTAATGGGGCAAATGATATGAGTGATGGAACTGATGACACTGATCCCAGCGAAAGGCAGTTTGGGGACAGAGTGATTGGACCAGGTGATGATGATTACCAGCTCTCAACTATGGTTGCATCTAGATGTAAGAACATCTACAGCCATGACATGCTGGACTGGGATGATGATCCTTGGGAAGGCCGGATTGGTATGAAGAAGCGATGGGAGGAAAAACTCGAAGGTTTAGGTCAGGAGTTCGATGCTTCTCATCGACATTTTGGCAGAAAAAGGTATTCTCCATTGATGGATGTGGATTTAGAAGTGCGAGGAAGCTATCAGAAAGGGCCTGTCCCAATTGTCTCCCTTATGAGTAAGTTAAATGGCAGAGCAATAATTGGACATCCAGTCGAAATCGAAGTCTTAGCAGATGGTTCCTCCGAGTCATATATTCAGACAACTGATTACTTTGGTAATGAAACAACGTACCATGACAAACCCTTTCTACTTCCCCCTGCTTGGAAGACTGCAAGAAGGAGTAATTCACGGGTTCCACGGCTGCATCCATTATCATCATCACTCGAAGCTGATGCTGAGTATCATTCTCCGGCAGATCAGGGACGAAAACCGCTCTTTAAGAAACTTGGTTCGGGAAATTTTAGTAATGATGATAACTCGGTGAGGAAAAGCAATCTAATGCGCATTCCACGACCTCCTGGGGAGAGAAAGCAGCAGCAAAAGAAGTTGCTGAAGAACACAAACGCAACCCCTAGTCAAAAGACAAGGGCATTATCGTCATTCAGCAGCGACCAAGCACACAACGGGATGAAGGCATTACGGGATCGGACTCACGAGCTCTCTAACAGACGGGTATTACCGGGACCACCAACCGTGGCCTGCATACCGGTCAAACTAGTATTTAGCAGATTACTGGAGAAGATAAATAGACCGCCATCAAAGCCAACCGCGAAAGCCTTTAACGAGAGGAGAAGAGATCAATAACAAGAGGTCTACTCAAGTCGAAACGAGATTTACAGGTACAAAACACATAACCATTTCTTGTCTCTGGTTCTGGGGTGATGGGTCTTTTTGAGCAACCATCAGGCTTTTATTATGTGATGATTCTGAGGGAAAGTTAGTCGTAGGGAGAACAATTTAGGTAGAGAGACTGGTTACTTATTGGTACAGATCAGGTGAAGAGGTAGAACTATATACCACTGGTTCGTTTTGTATATTTTTCACTCTCTTGAGAAATCTTTATGTCTCTTTGATTTAGTTCCAGGTTTAGATTTATTAGTATGTTTTTGTTTTTTGTTTTTTTAATTTGCTGAATCTTTGCTGCCTAATTAACTTACACATAGTATCGATTTCGTTCTTCAGAGATTTGTCGTTGGGTCAAGGCTTGATAAACCGGTTTAGAATTTTATTTATTTGTGTTTTTCTACACCAGTTTGGTTTCAGCTCATGGAAGATTACCGGAACCTTGGTTTCAGCACTATTTGGTTAATTTGGGATAAAACTTACCAAACTAAAACCAGACTTCATTTAGATCGATTTTAATTTGGTTCGTTTTGATTATGTTCGACTTATACCCACCGACAAACTGACTTAAACTGTTAACCTTAAAGACATAATATAACAGAACTTAGAAGTTTTTTTCAGGATACTACTTGACATACAGTTTGTCTACTTAGAAATTTATTACAACATCACATCAGAAGAAAAAACAACCGGAAGCAGAGAGAGAAAGAGACTTAAACATGGTGAGTTTTGTCCGAGTCCTCGAGACTTGTCGGACGAAACCAAGCAGTCTCCTCCAGCACTGCCGAGTCTTGGCAAGCAGCCTCCGCGGCGGGACTGTGCTCAGTCGTGGAGGGACCAAAGACTCCGGTTTGAGGATGAGGAGACCAATATTTATCAGAATCTGGCTTTATGACGTCATCAGGTACTGCACTTGCCTGCAACTCATCCTCCACGTTCTTGTCATACGCCGAAGAATGACCACTCCTACGTGTTAAAAGGAAAAAAAATGAATATTTTAAAGATTTTTATTTATCTCAAATTTAGTCGCACCCAGAAGCTTTGATACTTGTATGCATGTATAAAACTATAATTTCCTCAACATTTAATAATCAGATCAATTAAATATCATTTTGATCAAAATTTCAAGGAAAATTAAAACAATTTTCCTGCTGGGTGGGAGATTGTTGCTTGGTAGGTGAGACATTGCCACCACTAAATACCCACAACAAGCAAAAAAGAATGAATTGTTACAAAGACGGGTCGTTATACAGATTTTTTCTTTTTCTTTTTCTCTGGTCTTTGAATATTATTAAAGATGGAAAGTTTTGTTCTTCTGAAAAAGTGAACCGAAAAAGTCTTTATTAATAAATATAAATCAAGTAATGTCAAATATGTCATCGTCAGCCATCAAAGTTTCTATCAATTTATATCTTCGAAGCTGTCGGTCCAATTCTTATCGTAATCTCACGATATTAGATAATCAGCCACGTCAGGTCTACTCATCTAACCAGTGTGTTTTCTTTTCAATTAGACGCTATATAGCAAATTAACTAGAAATACGCTTCGAATTAAAAGATGGAAAATTGCGACAAAATAAATAAAGAATCAAAGTTGGAAGTAAAAGGACGAAAAGCTATTTATCGGGGTTATGGATGTCAATTCGTAAAAGGACACGTGTCAAACCCTGAAACGGATTTGTTTTGGTATTATCCATTTACGCCAAATGGCATATGCCATTTTTTATGCACTGTACAGTCTACAGTGTACATTGCTCCTACTTTCTGTACGAATATATTTATTTTCAAGAAAATATAGTAATATCTGTAACGCTTTTGCAAAAATCAGAGGATTCTTTTCAGATTCATCTCGTTTAAATTAACCAAAATAATGACATTTGGAAAAGAAAAGAAAAAAAAAAAGCCAAATTATGTAACTGAAAATATAAAAGTACACAAATGTTATTATTTTATTGATCTGAAACCTCAGTCCCTGTAAAAAACCCGGATATCTAAACTTTCTAGATCTAGGAAAAGTATCTTGAATTTAACGAAGTGGAAGATCTAAAATGGTTGGACCAACGAATCAATGATAATACACAGAGAAATAATCAAACACCAAACCTCTAAAATATGTTTGACGTAAAAATCTTCTGATGTATTTTTTTATCTGTTTCATTATAATCAAGACGATGTACTAATACTATAGTGTCCTTTTTTGGGAAAAGTACGTATTTCCACAGAAAATGTAGTCTTTTTCTCCTTTTTTATCATCAATGTATATTTTTATTACTTACGTTTAAAGAAACATCAAATAATCTGTAAGAAGAAAAATAGACAGAGAAAGAGAGAGTTTGATACCGTGAAGCGAAGAGAGCAGTGGCGCCTGGGGAAGCGCGTGGGAAGACGGCGGCAACGAGGTGCTTCCTTAAGCCGGTGATCAAGCTCTTCGATCTAGTTGCCATACAACTCTGTTTCTTCGTCGGAGATTAGAAGAGAAGAGAGATTCTTTTTCTTTTTTTTTCTTTACTTGTTTGTAAGAATAAGTATGATGATTTAACTCCGTTTAATGTGTGCGTATATATATGCATATGCATATATGCTTTGAAAGAGATGGGATTAGGAGACAAAGCACAATCTGATCCGCGTGTCTCACCTACCAAACGTTGCCGTTTCGCTTTCTTCTGACGCCGTTACTTGACAGATGGACGGTGTGACAATCTTGACCTTTTCGGGCTTTAAAGAAACGGCCCGTTTAAAGTCTCAGTTATATATCTTCACTTTTGTGATTATTTGGGCTGAATTTTAAGCTCGGCCCATTTAAAGTCTTCTCCCTCTTAAACGACGTGCGACACACGTGTTTCACGTTCCTTAACCTCGTCCTTTTTCTTACCCCAAGAGAAAAAAAAAATTGAAAATTGAAGCAGCGAAGAACAGACTCAGATCTACCTTGATCTAGATCCCTGAGAATGGCTCTCGAATGGGTTGTTTTAGGTTACGCTGCGGCGGCTGAAGCGATCATGGTCGTGCTCTTGACGATGCCGGGGCTTGACGGACTCCGCAAGGGATTGGTCGCCGTCACGCGTAATCTCCTGAAACCTTTTCTCTCGATTGTCCCTTTCTGTCTCTTCCTCTTAATGGATATCTACTGGAAGTACGAGACGATGCCTTCGTGCGACGGCGATTCCTGCACACCGTCGGAGCACCTCCGTCACCAGAAATCCATGATGAAATCCCAGCGAAACGCGCTTCTCATTGCCGCCGCACTTGTCTTCTACTGGATTTTATACTCTGTCACCAATTTGGTTGTCAGGATCGAGCATCTTAACCAGCGGATCGAGAGGCTCAAGAACAAGGATTGATCGTCTTTCGTCTCGTCTCAGGTCCAACTAGTGTAATGCCTTTTTTTGGTTTTCGAGTATCTTTCCCATTTCGTTAGTTTTTACTCTTTTCTCTGTTTCAACGTTTCGGATTTGGAGATTGAAGGATCTATCCTATGCTTGGTTTTCTCATCTGTTACCCGTTTGCTCCACCAGATTGAGATTGTTTTGTTGAATTTTGATTGGCTCATGATCTTCTCTTCAGGATGGGCATTAATGACACACAAATGATTGATAGGTTTCTTGAGCTCAGCATTGATTGATTTTATGCGATGCACTGTAATTTCTCTTATTGCAGTCTATGACTACGGATTTGGTAATCATGGAATCCTTTTGATTAGTTGTGTCCACTGTCTGGTTTCGGGTGAAATTCAATCTGTGTCGTAAGTGCATTCCCCCGGTTATACAAATATCATGATGCATCTGAAAATCTGAAGTAGTGGTAGTATGTGCTTTTGATATGCTTGTCCGACACAAGAATCGATCATGAACCTTAGATTGACCAATACCCAACAATCTTCATTCGTTAGAAGTTAATGTAGGAAATGGCGTAGAATAGAGTAATCCTTGGTTATTGAAAGAGAATGTAGAAATGAAAACTGATGATCATGTATTTGCTTCTCAGTGGACCTTCTAGTGCTTTTTCTTACCTCTTAAAATGTTTGAAATTTGCCCATGTATTGACTCTCGAAGATATTGAGGATCATGTCCATTTCTTACTAGTCATAGGATTAGGAACTCAACACAGAACCATACGTGGCATGAGTAGTAATGCTTAAATGTAGGTTTTTTTCCTTCGTTTACTGAATTTTTGTTATTTTATCAAGACCTATCCTGTAAACACAAACAAAATGGTAACACAAATTGAGTTTTTTTTTTGGTCTCGGACATGTACATTTTGTGTTTATGTTTATAATTTGGAAGGTGAATGATTAGTACTGCATCCGTTAATGAAATAGACATTTTCGTAGCCCATAAATCTTGCTTTGTTTTTTTACTTTTAGCCTCTTAAGGTATGATTAATGACCAAGAAAATAATTAGAGTAAACATAGAATTACTGACTCTGTGTCTTACCAGTTAAAATAAAAGCAGCAGAAAATTAGTTAAGCCTGAAAAGAAAGATGGAAGGTAGAGATTCTACATGCTCTTTTCTTTTTGGTAAGGAAAAAGTAACGTATAGATTCCTTTAGAAAAATTTCCAGTAAATCCTTCGATTTTTTTTTATTTTTTTTTCTTAGAAAACGATCATGTGCTGAGGAACCGGTCCATAAATACTTAAAATAAAGTTCATTTATAATCATGGCCCAAAAAGTCTCTGAATCTGTTCAACATAGTTCGACACGTATCGTTAGTTTCGTCACGCAGAGATTCTCTCGATGACCTCGTTGTTCGTGCCATCTGTTTCCACCCACCACGTAATAAGCATCTAATCTCCGTCCATTTCTCCGCTCTGTCCACGTGTCATCATCGGACACAACCATTCCCAAAATATCTTATCCCCACCAGAAAAACCTTATTTATATAAAGACCGCAAAACCAGAACCCATGTTCATGGGCGTGAACATGTTATTTGAGAAACAGAATTCATAAGATAATGTTTTTAATTCGAATATTCATTGCGTAACTTGTCAAAAATAATTAGAGAAAAGTATGCATTTTTTTATATTTTCAGACAAAAAATCTAGCAATAAAGTATACTAACATTTATCAATTAATTTTAATTTCGGGCCGACTACATATACACATTGTTCATCATAATAATAATTTTTTGGTATAAAAAAGCCACTGTTTCTGTTCTCTAGTCTTGATAACTTAGAAGCGCCTTTGACGAGAAAAATGTACTATCACGAACAGATGGAGTCTCTTATGTTGGGTGAAGAACGCAGACGTGGAAACTGCGTTAGGGACGCAGACGCGGACGCGGACGCGGACGCAGATGAAGGTTTTAACTCTCCCTCTTCTTTTCCAAACTCTCCTGACGATTCGGACCGCCGCAGTTCTTCTTCTTCTTCTTCAAGGTAAGAAGAACTAAGGAGTTTTGCTTTTTTCTGCCCCTGACTTTAGATCTTATTAAAATAAACCCCAACAATTAGGGTGTTTCTTGGATATCTTATAGTTAAGGGGTATAATACGAAAAGATTTTAATTTCAGGGTGCTTCAGAGATATAAGATCGATACCTGATATTATATATGAAAGCTTATATTTTCATTTTGTTCTGAAGCTTCTGTTTATTTATTAAATTTACCCCAAATTTAATGTTTCCGTAATTTTCACAATAGGAGAGGATTGTCAAAACATTACAAAGGTAAATCACAGTCATTCACATCATTGTCGGAAGCGCTAACCGTTGAGGATCTCGCGAAACCCGAAAATCCTTTCAACGCAAAACTGAAGCAGCGACGGGAGAGCCCTCACTGCCGAAGATTCTCCGGGTGTGGTGGAGCATCAGAGCGAAATTTAGGCGGTCACGACGTTTACCTCGCCGGGAACGATAGGCCGGCGCGACTTTCCGGTAACAGACCGCCTCTGAGAGCCCAGACGCTCTCGGCGGCTCATATATCGGCTTTGCTCACTCGAACCTAAACCGGGAAGTTTTAGTTTTTTTTTTCTTAACCGGAACGGAACCGGGTTCGGTTGGGACGATGTTTTTTCGAGCTTTCCGTCTTTTAAACTGTGTGTGAATGTATAAGTTACAAGTATTTTGACACTTGATAATTTTGTAATTTTCAGTTTAATTTAGAATGAGCTCAAGGCTTCAAGCCTACACTTAACCGTATATACAAGAGATTTGAGGAACTTTTGAAAACACCTAGCATTATTGGTTTTTTTATAAACACCACAAGATATGGGTAAATAACAGCAATTCTGGGGTATTTTGATAAATAACGAAAGAGAGGGGTTGTTTAGTAAATACTAAAGGATATGGGGCATATTGGGTGGATTTATAAATAACGGAAGATAGTGGGTGGTTTTATAAATAGAAAACGTTATGGGGCAGTGTTGTAAATATCGTAAGACCTGTATCGGTTTTGTAAAACGGACCTTGCTTCTACTGGAAGTTGACACCAGGATTCAATCTTCACCGCTCTTGCAGTTTCAGACCAAACAAAAACATAAAATAAAAGAAGATTCAAAGTTTCAAACTCTTGGGTTGATTTCGGAGATCAAAATAAACTTTATCGGATCTGAAATTGTTTGAATTCTTTGTTTAGGTGTTTGATTGTCCAATTGATCGGTAAAATTGCTTCCTTCGAGATGAATGACCTAAAAAGTAAGTTCCGATAAGCTCCTCATTTTGGGATGTAATCATGAACTAGTATCCATTGACTTTTTGCGAACGAGTCATTGACCTTATCGATTTCGGATTTGTTTGTTACAGACACTGAATCGATGAATAATTTATTGGTTTCTTCTACTTGGTTTTCATCTGTTTCTTGTTATGAATGCCTCTGGAAACTAAAAACTTGTTGGCTTTTATTTATGTTTTGATTCTTCATGATGTTGCACTGGTTTTCAACTTATCATTACTGAGTCGTGCAAAAATTTCAATTTTGAACTCATCTCGTTGGATTTTGCTGATGTGGTGATATATGTGCAGAGATTGGGCTCGGCTTGACTGGATTTGGTGTGTTCTTTACATTCCTGGGAGTGATCTTTGTGTTTGACAAGGGACTCATCGCCATGGGGAATGTAGGTATATGCAGTTCTTGTGCTCTTACCATTTTAGCAACTTTCGAGGTGTATATAAGTCTCCATGATCTATTTGAACAGATCCTCTTCTTAGCCGGTGTGACTCTAACCATTGGGATCAACCCAGCAATCCAATTCTTTACAAAACGGCGGAATTTTAAGGTTCTTGCACTATCCCTTTTGTTGTCAATCTGATTTCTGAAGGCCAAGAGGAAAAAAACGAGCTATGACTAAGATATCACATAGCGAGAAAGAACTCACGGGTTTCTTTTTTCGTTTATCTGTGTTTTGAAGAGTATACTAGTTAATAGATCTTCTTTTTCCTTGTCTACTTGTTGCTAACAGGGAACTATATCATTTGGTTTGGGTTTCTTGTTGGTTGTGTTTGGATGGCCTATTTTCGGTTTGCTTCTAGAATCATATGGATTCCTTGTGCTCTTCAGGTGGGGTTTTTTTCTTCTTGAAAATGTTGTGGTTTCATCTCTTCATTTATAGTTTTGGATTTGTCTATTGATGTCTTTTCTCCTTTCTTTTGGCATGTTAAGTGGTTTCTGGCCTACACTCGCTGTCTTCCTTCAAAGGATACCTATATTGGGCTGGCTTTTGCAGCAACCATACATCAGATCGGTACATTGCATTGCTTTCAATTTACTTTCTGAACTCAGCCTCCTAAATCTAAGCATACGTGCCTGATACAATTGAAATTGAATTAGTTGCTGGATCGCTACCGTGGAAGGCGTGTTCCTGTCTAATCCTCTTTGCACAGAAGTATAAAGGACTGTCGATACATAGGTACATAATGTATATAACACTCTCGCACTTATCGTTAATGCGTTGTAAATGCTTCTTGTAACTGGGTTTGTGAAGAATATTAGATGTAGTCTTGTGGCTTTTCCTCTCTTTTTTGATTCTGTGATCAGATATATATCTGTCCACATATAATCTAAAAGCTTCTTCTTTTTAATGGAGATTTGGTTTGTCCAGCTATTTTAGTGAATTGTATAGTTTATAGATAGGTTCATGGTATTTGTGTCTGAAACCTGTCAAATATCAAATATAAGCGTTCAGAGTTTTTACGTTCTCTTTTATGATTTTTTTTATCATTGGATTGAGTAAAAAATACCTGATTTTAACAACAAATTAGAGAAATCGATTTAAACACAATGCAAATTTAAGGGCAAATGTAACCTTCAAAGTTCGTATGAAAACAAGAAAATCGACGCTTGTTATGAGTTGATGCTAATTAACGTTTGGTTCGTCTATCGTTTCCATCTACTAGACTCTATAGTTGCAAATTTCAGGTTCTTTTTTTTTTTTTTTTTGGCTCAGCAAATTTTAGATTTGGAAACTTCTAAGAAACTGAAAAAACTTCCATTTTCAATTCACTTGAACTATTTACAGTTTTAGTTACACAAAAACATTTGAAAAAAAAAAAAAAACCAGAGAAAAAAAGCACGTTGCATTTCTCACCTACCCACCGGTCCATGGAAATTGAAATATAATCTTATCATTTTCTTCTAAAATATTTGCATTTGTAGAAATCATATACTAACATTTGATATCCTATATCGATTTTTCCATTTAATCAACAATTGCATATAAACTTTTCTATTTAATCAGAAAATGGTGGTCAAACTATATGGGCAGATAAAAGCAGGTAATCCCCAAAGAGTATTGCTCTGTTTTCTGGAAAAAGGCATCGAGTTTCAAGTTATTCATGTCGATCTCGACAAATCTGAGCAGAAAAAACCAGAATATCTTCTTCGTCAGGTAAAAATTATAGCATAATATTTTAATTACTATCACAGAAAACATATAATTTAGATGTATATTTCCGTAATTCTTATGCTGTATACTTGTATCAGCCGTTTGGTCAAGTTCCAGCTATTGAAGATGGAGATCTGAAGCTTTTTGGTAAGATAATTTCTCCAGAACTTAAAGACTAGATAGTAGATATATTTCTGACTAAGTCAAAATTTATGTAAATAATTGACTAAACTATAAAACTTAAAAAATATTTCTTTTTGACAAAAAAAAAAATTAGAAAATAATTCTTAGATATTTTTTTTTATTATTTTTCATTTTTATAGAGATTTGGTAAAATGATCAAATTAAACATTTTATTCATAATCCAAGTAACAGATTCATACATTTTTCTTCATCCGGATACTGTTTTAGTTATTTTTTCTTTCAGTTAGATATTTACAAATTTGTTACCGTTTTCTGAAATAACTAATGGTAAGAAAAATACTTAAATATGTTGGATTTGTGGTTTCAAGAATTACGAGCCATAGCGAGGTACTACGCGACCAAGTATGCGGAGCAAGGAACGGACCTATTGGGCAAGACCTTGGAGCAACGAGCCATTGTGGAGCAGTGGATGGAAGTTGAGGCTAACTATTTCAACGTTGTGGTTCTACCTTTAGTTATTAACATTGTCTTTAAGCCCAAGTTTGGTGAGCCATGCGACGTCGCTTTGGTCGAGGAGCTAAAGGTCAAATTTGAGAAGATCCTGGATGTGTATGAGAACCGGTTAGCTACGAACCGGTACTTGGCCGGTGCTGAATTCACATTGGCTGATTTGACTCATATGCCCGGTTTGAGGTATATTATGAGTGAAACCAGTTTGAGTGGTATGGTTACGTCTCGAGAGAATGTCAACCGGTGGTGGGAAGAAATTTCGGCTAGACCGGCTTGGAAGAAGCTTATGGAAATGGCTGCCTATTAAATTGGTTCGAGATTATATATTTATATGGATGATGATGATGATGTTGTATTTGGACCAACCAAGTTTCAACATTAATTTTCTGTTTTTTTTTCCCAAATAAAGTTAATGGTTTTAAAAAGAAGCTAACAATAAAAAAACTGGTAACCAAGAGTTATAATTAGCGATACTAGAAACATTTTTTTTTTTTTTGCATCAATCACTATCGTTGGTAGTTATTTTTTTTTATTTTTTTTTAACTGTTTCGATATCGTTTGCTGTTCACTCTTTCCACTAATTATTATTTTACCTTTGTGTCACGAATCGGACAGGAAAAAAACAACTAAGGAAAAGTATATACTCTTAAGCGAAATAACCCATATATGTTGTTATAGGTATAAAAAAATGTTTTCAATAGTAATAACTAATAAGTAACAACAATGACCCACTCAATTGACGTCAAACAAATTTAATAATAACATCAACTTATAATTGATGTTAACTTAATTAATTATAATTAGTGTCACTTATATTTTCGACACTTTAAATCAATGCAATATGCCTTATTTTTTGTAGTGAATTAGTATACATACATGTATGTCAATGCCCTTTTTATCCAAAAGGGGTATATAAATCAATAATTAAAAAAATCAGAAAAAAATCGCAAGACGTTTGTAGTATTGCTGAGCCATTAGACTAAGAAGTGTTAGTTTTGTCTTCGTGATCTTCTCAGCTCTTTGTAACCAAGAATCTTCGTCCTCTTCAATGAACAATGTTCTCTCTTCCACATTGTGATTAATAGGATTAATGTGAACTTTCAGCGTGTGCGAAGGTACGACCTGGTGATATAGAATTTTCGTTGTTTGATACGTCGAGATCAGCATTTGGTTGTTAAACCTAATTTCTTCTTCAACCACCTCAAATCCTGATGAATCTAGGGTTTCATTTTTACTCTCGTCTTCTTCATTGCCTTCTATTCGATTTACGTTTTCCTCGTTATATATATCAAACGAGAAATAATCATCGATATCTATGTTGTTATTGGTATTGTTTCCTGTAGATTAAACAATTTGTAGTTATCGTTAGATAAGAAAAGCACATAAACAATCTTGAATGTGAAACAAAATTATATATCATACTCACCATGAAATCCAAGATCTTGGTCAGTATCATCCAAACTCGATATGATCTTCTGCTCTTCTATATAACCCTTTCAAAATTAATGCAAAATAATTTATTTTAAATTTAAAATACAAATTTTAATGTAAAAAAAACTATCTTTTACATATTTTGATAGATTAATACCTGGTTCATATGATGATTTGACATTATTAATGGTTCATCATAATTGCCTATGTGGATCTCTTGATCACCAACGCTATTATAATGGTTGGAGTTACTTGCAGCGAAAGTAAAGTCCTCCAAAACGCCATTATCGTTGTTGTGAGTCATACTCGTGAAGAAATCGCAATCTCTGACCGCAGAGTTCTCTACACGCAACGGTGGTAGAGATATATTGTGTTGTAACATTGAGCATTCAATCTCATTATTAACCTACATGAACATATACATATATGCTAGCTATTTAAATCCATCAAATTTGTGATATAATTTTGATCCTGTTTTAATAGGTTGATGGATGTATTAAAATTTGAAATATTAGTTGTACCTTATATGGAGTAGGGAACGGTGCATAAGAAGAACCGTAGTATTGTGACCAGTCTTCGTTACTGATTGCGTTTGAGTTAAAACGTCCGTTTCCAAATCGCGGTTGGAATGCGTTTTGAACTTGATGAGTAGTTGAACTGATCTCTAGATCCGAACAAGCATCAAAACTCGAATTGCCACTCACATTCGACATCGCGTGGACGTAAGAACGATGCTGATCTCTTGGCTTAGCTTCAATCACAACCTTTTTAAACACACGACAAAGTGCATATGCATCCTGAAAAATTTATAAATATTTAGACTATAGTTTCTAGTGATATATACCATAAAAAAGATGATTAGTCGAATCAATTAGCTAGCCGACGAACCTGCATGCCGTATGCAGAAGGCTCGCATTCAGTTTCATCGAGTCGATATTCATGCATGACCCAACCGGTTCGAATACCGTGTGGTGCGCGCCCACGGTAGTAAACCAATGTCTTCTTGGTTCCAATGGCTCGGTCTCTCCAACTAACCCGGCGATCTTTACCCGTCGCCTTCCAATACCCGCCTTTGGTTGCCCGGTTTGTCCTTGAACCGTTGGGATACTTCCGGTCCCGTGGGCTGAAGAAGTACCATTCTTGGTCTTTGCTCGGAAGCAAGGACTTCCCTATCATTGAATTTATTATTGATTAGTATTTTAACATTTGTATATTGTGTGGTATATATAGAAAAAATCTAATGAAAATTTGCCAAAACATATTTAACCCAAAATTTAAGAATATCTCAATTAGATTCATGGCATGTTTACAATTAAACTTATCTAATTAAAAATTTAGTTGAAATAATAAGGAACGATTAAAATAATTATTTTCAAAACTAATGTTTACATGCACAATTTCCCGTTAAAACTCAAAAAATACGACTCATTTATTAAAATTTTAGTTGAAATAATAACAAATGAATAGTGTAAATATGTAAAGAACATGTATGTAGTGTTTTCCTGTAGAAATTAAAGTATATTTAGGGTTTCTTCATCTATGTTATATTCTTATTCTTTTCTTCAGCCTCTCTTTGCTTCTATTGGTTATAGACAGAAAAATAATAATTCTTAATTACAAATCTAATCCAAATAAGTTTTATGGAATTTTGAAAATTCTAGTATAATCGAGTATTGTTTTTTTTAATAATAAAAATCATCCTGTTTTGTAAAAGAGATTTGAATCATAGTAACTCATGCATACAAGAAGAAGATCTAATGTTACCTGGTAAGTCCCATGGCTCACACTTGTAGAGATCAACTTCAGCGATAACCTCAAGTTCGATTTCTAGACCGTTGATTTTTCTTTTTAGATAGTAAGTAATTAGCTCCTCATCCGTTGGATGAAATCTGAAACCTGGAGGTAACGAGACAGGAGCCATATAATCTTTCAAGTTATTCTCCAAATTATTTTGTTTGGATCAATTTCAAGAAAGAAAGAGAGAGAATCGAGACTCGAGAGGAGGAACAAGATATTAGAGAATAGATATGTTTTGTATTCGTTGAGGGTTTGGAGAGGAAGGTTATATATAAAGAGGGAAAAGACAGAAGAAATGAAAAAGGAGAGGCAAAAGTGAATAAAGGGAAGGTCCCCATCCCAAAACAACAAATAGTATTAAGAATTAATTTAAATATTTAAAATTAGTCATTTTATATAGTTTTATTGTCTGACGCATAATGTGCTAACTCTAAACAAGAAGTTCTCACTTCTGAACTTTTTGTTCATATACATTAGCAAACAACTCTTAAATATAATAAGAACCGAAATTTTGATTTTACCGTGTACTTATTGTATTTTTTTTGTTTTCTTTGACATCGTATTTATTGTATTTTTCTTTAAGATTTTTGCTCTTTTATTTTGTAAGTTATTATTAGATTTACTTTTTCTACAACACATAATTAAATTCTGAATAAATAAACTTATGTTATTTATTTTTATATTTTACGAAGGGAATCCTTGTTATTTTAACGAAGAGAGTATGTTACAAAATCTGATCAACCGGAATAATTAATGAAAATTAACAACGAACATGATCACGAGGCGATTCTGTACTTAACCGGAATAAATTAATCAAAAATCGCCGTCCTAAATCAATGTAAACCGTGTTTCTTCATCAAGTGGCCTCCTCATTTATCCCATGCTTCTCCAAGTGTGGTCGGTCTGGAATATTTGTACACGTGTCGTAGCTCTACTGGTTGCATGGGAGATCGAATCTTGGGTTAACCCAAAACTGTTGCAATCTCTCTTCTTCTTCTTTTTTTTTTTCCGCCCTTTTCTTTGTCTTTTTGGCGGCACTTCTAACTGAAATAACTGTCTCTTTTGTAGCCACTTGCGAACCTATTTTCTTCCTTCTCATTGCCGCCGATCTACGTACATAGATCTTCTTTTTAAAAATACAAATGTTTTGATACATACTAGTGCTTTTTTTTTGGTTCATTTTGTCATTTATATGTAAATACCAGCTTCATATACAGTACACTATAGTTTATATATGGCTCGCACTATAAACAAAAGAACTGAACTCAATTTAATTGGTTGCTGCACCAATATTCGTATGTATATTTTGTAGAGTACTAGATTGTTAAGTTTAGATTATATGGTTCGGGAAAAAGTTGAAATTTTGAATCCAATAGAAAGTCTGAATGGTTAGAATTAAAACACTTTTTCTCCCAACAAGTATACATTACGTCTTCAGTTCTGCTAAATATATTACCAAATAAATCGTTCAAAATTCAAATATGAAAAATCTATTGATCGAATGTTCCAAACTTTATGGTTACACTAAATTATTATTTGATGTTATCAAAAAAGAAAATTATTATTTGATATTTTATCATTTAATTTGGTCGAAGCTAGAATCAATTCATATGAAAATATTCACATATGGTACCGGCAATTATGAAACCATGATTAATCTAGATTTGGACATATGAGATCCGGTTTATATAATTAAAAAAAAAAAACGAAGAAGACTAAAAAGCATGTATGAAACATAATCATGTGGGTCCAGCAGTTGTGAACATGTGAATAAATCCTTGGAAGCTATTGATGGGCCAACCATGGAGAATCACTTCTCAGCCTTTCTCATCATCGTCATAACCTTTTTCTCTCCTTATTCCAATTCCATATTCTTTTTTTTTTTAAACATCCATATTCTCTTTCTATGTATCATCATATATACATGTACATATGATACGAACATATATTAATATGTATATCTACATATATACAATGTGTACATTATATTTACATACCCCCTCTTGACACATTTCCCTCTCATGAATCCATCTTTTGGTTCTTTACTTCTTTCTTCCTGGCGTTCACACACATCTCTATAAAATAATAGAACATAGGTTAGTCCTATGATTAGCCCTACCTTGAGATAGGGTGTATACATCAAGGCATACATATATAGATTTGTTATAACACCACAATAGAATGAGAAACTCATAAATAGTAAATATGTAAAATAGATTGAAACTATTTTGAGATTTTGAGAGAGTATGAGATCTTCGAGACTTATAAAACAATTGATGAAAGAAATTGCGTTTGTATATGCGTATGCTAAAAAAAAACATCAACTCGATGTCGGTAACTCAACCAGTATATTAGCTAGTCATTGTAAGAAGAAAAATCTTAAAGATCATGAATTCTAATACCGGCGACGGAAAAGAGACTGAATTAATCAAATTTAACATGTTCGTGTTCTCTCCCGAAGAAATTACGGGCCTAAGATCTAAAATAGTTTTATTGGGTCATAATTCCAAATTGAACAAATTGATTATTTGGGAATACAACGAGAACGAGGTAAGTATGTATCTATGCAAAAAAAAAAAAAAAATCGTATTTTGTCCGACTCTCCTCGTTTGTACATCCCAACGTTTTGGACCAACAATATATAGATTGACACATATAACATTTTCAAAATATATTAATAATAATATGTTGACTATTCTAACCATTCAAAGATGGGTTTTGAAACGAACTCGAGGTTTACAAAATCCATCTAACATCTGCAAATTGACCCACAAACAACAGGACCAATCGAGCATATGGAAAATTTAGGGATGATTACGTGAAATATTTTAATTCGTGGGGTATTTACGAATTTCGTGAAACATGCTAAAAACGGCGACGTTTACTCCTACATGGAAACAATTAATTGAATCATTGTGAAACCATGCTTGAGAAGGGAAAGACAATTGCAAGAGATGGACATTTTTTCATGAACTGAGCATAAATTAAGAACAATCTAAATGTGATCGGATCCACAACCTTCCCCATTTTTGATTTTCTTTGGCTATAACCAAATATTGAATGATCTTCGCTTCAAGATGAAAAGTCACCCTGTACCTTCTTATCTTGAAGAAGTGAATCCTTGAGTTAGGGATTAGTAGAGGAACTATTAAAGGCAAACTATAATATTTCTTGGTACTGGTGCTAAGATCTGAACATTCCAACATGAAATGAATTACATGTGGCTTATTAAAGTTTTAAGGTCTGATAATTTTATGGTTAGGCTCAGGGGTAACATCGTCATTTCGGAAACATATAAAGCGGTCACGTGATATCCAGCGCAGAGCGCACGTTAGAGAAGTTCCCAGTTCCGTTTCAGGCTAAGGTGAACCGAACAATGTCTGAGATCAGAAATTATGGAGATCTTACAAATATGGAAACTTAAAAACAAAAATCGGAAGAAGAAGTCTACGGTTGTTCTGTTCCTTTCAATCTCCTAAGCTCACCAAATTTTCATCTTCGCCTTCAATTTTCGTTTCAATCTGATGGGTTCTCTTCACCAAACCAGATTCGTAACCCTAGCTTTTTAATTGTTGAAAAAAGGAAATAAATTCGAAAATCCTGCCTTGGAATCTGGATGAAATTCGTTTGTCTAAGATGAAATCTAGATGTGGGTGATTTCGAAATCTGAGAATCGTGAGAGATGCTTGGGGCGATTCATTTTGGAGTATTAGCTGCTTGCTTCGTCCTCTTCGTTCCCATGGCTATGGCGGGTTGGCATCTGAGCAGGAACAAGATGCTCTTCTTTAGTGGCGCTTTGTTCATTTCCCTCGCGGTTTGTGTTCATCTCACACCGTATTTCCCTTCCGTCTCCGACATCGTAGCCTCCGTCTCGTCTGTTGCTGTCTACGATCATCGTATCTCCTGTATTAACGAGGTGAATCAGATTGTCTGGGATGTTAAGCCGAGACCAAATCCTGAGTCGGTCCGTAGGAATAACGGCTCGAAGCTTGATTATTTCGAGAAAAATTGGGATTGGATGAAATCTAGGAAAGTTTTGAGTTGTGAGTTTCAGAAATTGGATAAGTTCGATGTTTCGGAGTTGTTGAATGGATCGTGGGTTGTTGTTGCTGGTGATTCTCAGGCGAGATTCGTGGCTTTGTCGTTGTTGAATCTGGTTTTGGGTTCGGATTCGGAAGCTATGGATTCGGTTAAAAGCGATCTGTTTAAGAGACATAGCGATTACAACATTGTGGTTAAGGAGATTGGGATGAAGCTGGATTTTGTGTGGGCTCCTTATGAGAAAGATTTGGATGATCTTGTGGTATCGTATAAGAAGAACAATAAGTATCCAGATGTTATGATAATGGGAAGTGGGTTATGGCATATGCTTCATGTGAACAATGCTTCTGATTTCGGTTTTCGGTTGAAGCAATTGAGCAGTCATGTGGAGTCTCTAGTGCCCTTTTCGCCAAAGGAGCAAGAAGGAGGTGGATCGGTTTCCGGTAGATCTATGCATCTGTTCTGGATCGGGATGCCGGTTTTGATCAATGGGATGTTGAATACGGATGAGAAGAAGGAGAAGATGAGTGATACCGTGTGGCATGAGTATGATAGATCACTCGGGGAGAGTAAGATCTTGCGCCAAATGGGCGGTCCGCTTATCTTGCTTGACATCCAGTCCTTCACTTGGAACTGTGGACCGCAATGTACACTCGACGGAATGCATTATGACTCTGCGGTCTATGACGCCGCTGTTCATGTCATGCTCAACGCATTGCTTATCGAATCTCATCAAACTTTATGAGTTCTTGATACAGGTTTTTTTTTGTTTCTTCCTTTTTTTGTTTGGAGTTTTCTTGTAGAGTTTTAAGAGAGGTGGGATGTTCATAGGAATTTTTACAACATACGGTGATCCTTTAAATGATCTTCACATTGGAAGTAAGTGAACTTACATTCTTGGCTATTGGTTTGATATCTTTTGACTTTGAAGTTATAACCTTTAGTTATACTGATTCTTGTTATAGCACAGCAGTATTTTGCATTCTTTTCACGGTTTAACTTGTCTGATTCTGTTTCTGTCACAAAACTGGAACATGGTACACTAGTGGTTTTGGTCGAAAATCATAAGACTTTGATGCTCATACTTAGCTTTAAGCATTTGAGAGGAAGCTTTTACTCCTTTTAGTAATGTAAGCAAATAGATACAATAGTGATGTTTGTAAGATCACTGTTCTTAGTACATTGGTGACTCTTGTACCTATTCGTGGGAGAAAGAGACTATGAAATGCAAAAAGAACATACTTTTTGTTGCTGAAACTCATTCCCGAGTTTCTTCCTTTTCAAACTCTAAAGATATAACCTTAGACCAAGATCCATATACTAGCCATCAAAAAATACTCACCCAAAAAAAAAGAATCATGAGATATCTGGATGTGCCCGTGTCTGTGTCACGGAGTCTCGAATTGTTTCCCTTCGAAAGTTTGTCCGTAATCCCAGTTTCTAGGAGCGACGTTGTAAGCTGTCACGGTTGATCTGTCACTAGCAGTTACTTCAAATGAGAGAGCTTGGTTCTTGAGATCGGCATTGATATGCCAATTTTGTCCCCAATTACGACCCATTGGTAACCACCCGGTTCTCGACCCTTTGATCTTCACAGCAGCTATATCACCGGAACCCGCAACATTGGTGATCAGAACCGAAATGAAAATGCCTCCACCATCGACTGTAAATCGAATGCTCCCTTCCCTTCTACAGTTGATCCTGTTTTGGCAATAACCAGCAACAATGGTTATATATGTTTTGTAAACTCTTACAGGCTCAGCTACAAAACACTCCACAAACCAATAATGATCCAATGAATCATAGTATCATAAACCCTATGCTGCCATTTAGATTGATCTTTTAGACCACTACTAAAGTTGGCTGCTTGAAAAGAAGATGATAACGTAAAACTACATCAAGGAAGTGAAGGAATCAATTTCCATTTCCACTCTTCTTCCTCTCATGGTTATATACTCCGGATGCATTCCACAAACTAATCTTCCTAGCAGTTGAAATGCGAGCAAAGCTATTCTTCAGATTTGCTACAAATCTAAATCCATTTAAGTACCATATTTGAATCTTCCTGTAAACACTAGTCTACTCAATTTAAATTAAGTACAACGATCAGGGGCAATAAAGTAAATATCAATTAGGGACAGCATTTAGGGCAAAGCCAGCTAATATAAAGCACACGGATATCGAAGAAGACGGAAAAACAAAGCAAAAGAAGCCATCATCGCTTGAATTGTTTAAAAATTCAAATTGAAAAGAGGAAAAAAAGCAGAACCGCGTTCCCACCACCGCAAACGCATTCCTCGAAAAACGCGAACAAATCGAAAAAAACAACAAATGTTCGGGGAGAGAACGCGGGCGAGAGATTCCGAGAAAACGCACCTTCGATACTGCACAGGCATGTTCCCAGCTTTCCAGATAGCGATCTTCTCAAACGCTTCGATCGGCAACACGAAATGTTTGTTCGGTGGATTACAGTGACCACCACCGTCGGGATCAAATCCGTAATTAGGAGCACAGAAATTCGTGGCGGTAACGATGATTGAAGTTCCAGGGATACACCAACGGAGATCATCGACACATCGGAGCTCGAAACAAGCACCACAGATCTGACCGCGCTCAAACAGAGTCTCGCTCAGACCAACCGTCGCCATACCGTATCCAGATTTGACGAGATCTCCGTACCCACACGCACCGCCCACCGCGTCTCGAGGATTCGAAGCGGCGTAGTAGGTGGCTCGAGCGGGACGCCATTCGGAGGCGTCGGAAGAGACGGAGGAAGAAGAAGGAGAAGAGGTTGAGGAAGAGTAATGGGAAGTCACCGGCGGCGATAGTGCGACGAGGAGGAGGAGGAGGAGGAGTAAAGGTAGACACAGTTGCATCTCCGGAGGAGAGAGTCGAGAGAGTCGAGAGAGAAAGTGCGAAGTGAGTTTTGATGATTAATTTTCTTCTCTTTTTGTTAGTGTTTTTAGTCTTTTACTCTTTAGTGCGAAAACCTTTGCTTTGCTTTTACCGGTTTGTCGGTTTATATAAAATGACCAAAGTACCCTCGATCGAAAATGTAGATTACAGACTTGCTTTTGTGAATTACATCAAAAAGCATATCTGCAACATTGTTTCCTAAAATTCACATCCAAATGTAGACATGTTTTAAGTTTTTTTTTTTTTTTTTTTTTCATTTTTAAGTTAACATTTATCGGTCAAATTTATCTTCCATGTGTCTCAATGCTCTAAAATGGGCAGTACAAATTTTTTATTTTTTTAGTCTATGATCTGTTACATTCAGCTCGAATAGACTAAAAAGTAATATTCATATATAAACTTTATGTTTACCTTTACCATTTTTACTATGTTCATAAATTTTCAAAGCAAAATCGTATTTTTTACGCATTTTTTCATGCATAAATATATTAATTTAACAAAATCTTTTAAAATAGTCCAAATCTTTTTTGTATACTATTTCGCAAAGTAAAATTTTAAATTAATGATTTTTTTTTACATGTATACCCATGATCTTCTCAAACTTATTCCAAATACAATTTGTTTAGAGTTTTTTTAATTTAAATTTTCTATTCAGTACACGCAGCTTTGATAATAGCTTCGAAGTGCATTTTTTCATGGATAACATAATGTCCACCATCAGGGATCTCATGGAGCTTTAGCCATGGCAGCTTGTCACATATATAAAGTAAAATATCTCGTGAAATTTGTTTATCTTCGAGTGCACACCAAATATGAACCGACCCTTTGTTACCATCCGAGAAAGGATTGCTCAATTCGGTTGGATCAAATTCCCAATTCCCATAACCCGCAATGATATCTCGTTGTGTGCTCACATATTCACCTTGTCGTAAAGCAGACTCCTACAATTGTATATACCAATAGTTTTCGTGTGAGTTATTTCAACCGTACACATATTCATAATATAGACATAAAACTAGATAGAGGAAAAATGGCCTAGAAACTTATAAAAGCAGCTTAAAATTACACCGGTCGATGTATACATACCTTGATATATGAGTGTTTTGTATGCTCCTCCGCAAGTTCTAAATCGCGTTTGGTCATAGTATCTTTGGGATTTCGACTATTAGGGAACCATTTCTGAGTCATCCACCAATATAACAACCATGGACAGTAGTGTGCGACTCGAAGTGTCAATTGAAATCCATATGGCAATTTCTTGATCGCTGCATTCAACATGTTTTGAGGCACACGACTCCACCAAAAATTCACTAACGGAACCACCAATGAAACTCCAGATAATCTATAATTAGATATTGTTAGAAACATTCATATAAGCCTTTATGAAAATAATATGGATTACGCAGATTTAAATTCAGGTAATACTAACACAAAATACTAAATTAGAAATTTAGTAACTAAAGTTTTCATACTTTTATCTATGGCTAAAATATTTTTCTCTACGACTTTTGAAATCATTAAACCGAAAATCTTTTTTATTATTATTTTGTTTTTAAACCGAAAATCTTAATATTAACGGACAAGCCAGCTGATGTACTTTATGTAAATCAGATGTGTGTATATAAGCGTTAGTTTTGATAAATATTGAGAATTGACAATCACAAGTAATGTTTCAAATTTTTGATAATTTTCTTAAGGAGATATCTGTAGATATATTACCTATGAGGAATGTATTTGAGGCAACCGTAAACTGGGTAAGCTCCAAGTGACATCCCCAGTACATGGAACTTTGGACCAATTTGCAATTTATCAGCAAGTTCTTCGATGTCGTATGTATCTGTTTTCAACGTTCGTGATGGATTAGGATCGCTTTCTCCATAACCAGCTCTATCGAAGAATAAAAAGTATATCTCGATCGAATTCGTCGATCATTTCCTGAAAAAAACCAGAGTATTGTAGTAACTTTTGCAAGTATAATTATACAAAACAATTATTAAATAAATTCCCAAACCAGTACTTTTGCCCATCCCAAACTCTCTTCATTTCGTTCCTAAAAGAGAGTTCATGGTATATAGAACCATTGATTCAACCCTTACGTTTTTACCTGTGTGGTGTACAAATCCACATCTTTGGAATTTCCATTTCCGTGGACGATTATTATTTTGTTTTTGGCTTTGTCCTTCGGAAACCCTAATTCTTTGTAGGCTAAATGCCTGCCATCATTCAGCTTGATTCTTGGAGATATTTCCGAAACATTTTCCGGCAATGGAATCGGCGGTGGTGGTATTACGGACTTGTAGACGTAATAGCTTATTAATCCCACAATCGCAAGTAGAAGCAACATTATTTATCCTGTAGACAATATACATGAGGTAAAATTGCAAAGAAAAACTTAGTTTATCTTGTGAAAATAAGTATATGATAGTAATATATCCATTTTTGGGGCATATATCATATATAAAACTTTCAGTGCCTCTAAATATTAGCAAGATTGAGTGGCCATCGTCATCGATTTGTAACCAAAAAGACTATAATTTCGTTTTAAAAAATGAAAGAAGAAGATCAAACTTTTAAATATGTCTAATAGTATGAATAATTAATAGAGAGAAAATCTGGAAAGATGGTCTATCCGTGGGCTGCACCTCCTCCAGAGATTAGTCTGAATTCCTGCATAGGTCTGAGATTTAACTTGAATTAAAAAAAAAAAAAAATTAATAGATAGAAAACCGACCTGATGCTGATTTAGGAGATGGCTAGTTATTGTGATGTAATGGAATCTCTGGCCCAAATAACTTAAATAATACTAGCTGTAATATACCTTTTTTGTTGGCAAAAGCTCACCTCTTTTGCTACAGATGTCTTTATTTATTTTGTCTTTGTTACACTTGTCTTCATAACTTCTTTTGCATTACTATATTGAATTTGGATGTCCTTTTCCTTGCATTTATTATCAATTGAGTAACTCCCCTCAATTATATTGCATATCTACATTTTTAGTTTTATATTTATGACAGATTTGAAATTAATAGAATAGCTATTAAGAAAAAAACAATAGTTATCCTTCTGAAATTTTATTAAAGAAAATAAAAAACGTGGATTGTTTTGTTCAAAGTTCATAACTTTGATCCACATATGGTGATACGGTGGTTATTGGATATACGTAAATTCGATATAGTATTTAGTTTGAATTTACCGTCTGCAAACACGAAGTGTGTTGTTTAACAAAAAAAAAAAAACACGAAGTATGGATCATTTGATATTTTGGGTTTCAACTCGAACGTTTTTTCTGTGATAGGTTTGTGAAAAACTTTGTCAGAAAGTTTTGTTTACCCTAAAATTAGTTGGGCGTCTTGATAAAGCCTGAATATGTGGTAGTAAATCTGAAAAAAAAAACTTTGTAACGTATTTTACATTATCAATAAATTTGGTTGTTTTTTTCATTTACTTTACGAATTTTGTGTAACTCCCCTCATTTATAGTGCGAGGAGGAGTTAGGTAGAAACAGTTTCATCCCCGGCGAGAGTCGAGAGAGAAATTCCGAAGGGTGAATTTGGAGATTTGATGATTAATTTTGTTCTTTTTGTTGTTAATATTTTTGATGATGATGATTAATTTATGGGTTTGATTCTTTAGTGGGAAAACATTTGCTTTTTACCGGTTTATATTTAACATATATAAAATGGAAAAGGATGGAAGAAAGATATATTTAAAATTTAAACGTATTTTCTCAAGCATAAATATATAAATTCATCAATATAATTTAGATTAATTAAACTAATTGCTTTTGTTTTACAATATTTAGCATACCATATTAATATTGATATATATATATATATATATATCACATACAAAATATATACTCATAGTTTTTTCAAATTTATTATAGATACAAATTTTTTAGAGTTTTTATTTTATTTTATTTTTTATTCACTACAAGCGGTTTTGATAATAGCTTCAAAATGACGTTTTTCATGGATAATCCAATGTCCACCATAAGGGACCTCATGAAACTTTATCCATGGCAACTTATCACATATATAGAGTAAAACCTCACGTAAAATTTGTTTATCTGCGAGTCCACACCATATATGAACTGATCCTTTGTTATTCTCCGAAAACGGATTGATCAATTCGGTTGGATCAAATTCCCAATTTCCATAACCCGCGATGATGTCTCGTTGTGTGCTCACATATTCACCTTGTCGTAAAACAGATTCCTACAATTGTATATATCAATAATTTTCGTTAGTGTTATTTCAAAAAAGGTGGATCATAAAATTCACTAAATGAAAAGGAAAAATGGCATAGAATTACATCAACAGTACACAGATTCATAATATCAGCATACAACTACACAAACTTAATTACAAAATCATCTTAAAAATTGTGACAAAAAAAAAATCATCTTAAAATTATACGGCTATTATTTAAATTAGTTCATATATACATACCTTGTAGGACTCTTTTGTATGTATTTCTGCGAGTTCTAAATCACGTTTGGTCAAAGTTTTTTTTGGATTCCGATTAGCTGGGAACCATTTCTGAGTCATCCACCAATATAACAACCAAGGAAAGTAGTGTGCAACTCTAATTGTCAATTGAAATTCAAATGGTAATTTCTTGATCGCTGCATTCAACAAGTTCTTGGGTACACGTCTCCACCAAAAGTTCACTAACGGAACTACCAACGAAGCTCCACATAATCTACAAATATTATTAGAAATATTCACATAAATATTTTGTTTTTATCAATAACGTGCGTTACGCACATTTGAATCCGAGTGGTGACAGATCAACAACACTACACAAACAATTATCTAAATGTGTGTGTATTTATATTTAAGCGTTAGTTTTGATAAACATTTGAGAAGTGACAAATCACAAATAATGTTTCAAAATTTTGATAAGTTTCTTAAGAGATGTCTGATAGATATATATATTACCTATGAGGAATGTATTTGAGGCAACCGTAAACTGGGTAAGCTCCAAGTGACATCCCCAGGACATGGAACTTTGGACCAATTTGCAATTTGTCAGCAAGTTCTTCGATGTCGTATGTATCTGTTTTCAGCGTTCGTGATGGATTAGGATCGCTTTCTCCATAACCAGCTCTATCGAAGAATAAAAAGTATATCTCGAATTCGTCGATCATTTCCTGAAAAGCCAGAGTATTGTAGTTGCAAGTATAATTATACAAAACAATCACTAGATAAATCACCAAACTAGTACTTTTACCCACCCAACATATCTCTTAATTTATTTCGTTCTCAAAATAGAGTTTGCAATAGAAGCATAGATTAATACCTGTGTGGTGTATAAATCGACGTCTTTGGAATTTCCATATCCATGAACAACTATTATTTTGTTTTTGGCTTTGTCCTTCGGAAACCCTAATTCTTTGTAGGCTAAATGTCTGCCATCATTGAGTTTGATTCTTGGAGATGTCTCGGAAACATTTTTCGGCAATGGAATCGGCGGCGGCGGTATTATGGACTTGTAGACATAATAGGTTATTAATCCCACGATCGCAAGTAGAAGCAACATTATTTGGCCTATAGACAAAACATGAGGTAAAATTGCAAAGAAAAACTTAGTTTATCTTGTGAGAATAACGTATATGTGATAGTAACATATCCATTCTTTGGACATCATATATATAACTTTCAATGCCTCTAAGTATTAACAAGAGTTAGTGACCATCGTCATCGATTTGTAAGTCTCTGAACCAAAAGACTATAATTTCTTTTAAGAAAATGAAAGAAGATGAAACTTAGAAGTATACTTTAACCAAAAAAAAAAATTCTTAGACATATGTCTAATAATATGAACAGTAATAGAGAGAAAACCGACCTGATGATTTAGGAGATGGCTAGTTATTGTGATGCAATGGAATCTCTGACCCAAACAGCTTAAATAATCTTCTTCTTTTTTGTTGCTAAGCTCACCTCTTTTGTTACACTACACATGTCTTTATAACTTCTTTTGCATTACTATTATTGAATTTGATTGTCTTTTTGCATTTATTATCAATTATGTAACCCCCCCCCCCCAATTGTATTGCATATCTACATTTTTATTTTTGTATTTATTACAGATTTTAAATTAATAGAATAGCTACTAAGAAATAAAACAATAGTTATCCTTCTTAAATTTTACTAAAGAAAATGAAAAACATTGATTGCTTTGTTCAGGGTTTATAACTTTGATCCACATGTGCAAAATACATAAAACTCATTGTAAATTTTTGTTTTACTGTGTGCGTGGACCACTTACTCATTTGGTTTCCAACTCTAGCAGTTTATCTATGATGGGTTTATCCTGAACTCTTAGTTAATTTTGCTCACCTCAAAATTTTAGTTGGACATTTAGACAAAACCTGGATATTTTAATGCTAAATTATAAAAAGAAAGCTTTATAACGTATTTTACATTACCAATGAATTTGGTTGTCTTTTTGCATTTATTTTTATGAATTGTGTAACTCCCCTCATTTGTATTGCTTTAATTTTCAAATGTCTTTTATTTCAATTATATATAAATGACAAAGTTTTTTTATAAAAATGATTGAAGTACTTATTAAAAGTTTTTGTAACTTCCTTTTGCTTTACTAGCTACAAGATTTGTAACCCCTAGATTTTCACTATTTTTCTATAATTTTCTTGTATATTGAAGGAGGTTTAATTAAGTATCTTTCTATTGGTCCACAAATAAAAACTTTTATATAAAGTCTGACATTTAGATTTATGAATTTATGTTAACATACTCTTTATGAAAATGTTTGTCACATCAAACATATATTTTATCAAATCCAATCCGAGCACACACTATTGAGGTTTTTTTTGTTTCATTCAACTACAAGCTGCTTTTATAATATCTTCAAAATGCAGTTTTTCATGGATAATAAGATGTCCAGCTTCAGGGACTTCATGAAGCTTTACCCAAGGCAGTTTATCACATATATAGACTAAAACCTCGCGTGAAATTTGTTTGTCTTTGAGTGCACACCAAATGTGAACAGACCCTTCGTTATCATCTGAAAATGGATTCAGCAATTCGATTGGATCAAACTCCCAATTCTCAAAACTCGCAATTATGTCTCGATGCATGCTCACATATTCCCCTTGTCGTAGAGCGGATTCCTGGATCTCAAAATTAATAGCTTATATGAGTGTATTTTCATTAGTAAAAATGTCGTCAAGTTCGTTAAATATACCCAAAAAAATGAATTTAAACTACATAAACATTACACATATTCATACGAACAATCTAAAACTACATGTAGCTATAAAATCAATCTAAAACCACACAAACTTATAACACATGATCAACATATACATGCTTACCTTGATGTAGGAGTGTTTCGTATGCTTATCCGCGAGTTCTATGTCTCGCTCGGTCATAGTTTCTCTTGGATTCTGACTAAATGGTGAGAACCATTTCTGAGTCATCCACCAATAAAACAACCATGGAAAATAGTGTGCAACTCTAAATGTCCATTGGTTTTGAATTGGTAATTTCTTGAGCGCCGAACTCAACAAGCTTTTAGGCATACGTCTCCACCAAAAATTCAGTAAGGGAACCACCAACGTTGCTCCACTTAGTCTTTATATATATTGTTAGAGACATTCACATAAGTATAAATGATATGATCTTAATTCTATAAATCCAAAACATATTCAAGCCAGGCTGATATTTATATAAATCCATATATATGTAAATAAATTGTAACTTTGCTATCGATAAATAAAATCGTAGAGATTGATATATACGATATACCTATGAGGAATGTATTTGAGACAGCCGTAAACTGGGTAAGCCCCGAGTGACATTCCTAAGACATGGAACTTTGGACCGATTTGCAATTTGTCAGCGAGTTCTTCGATATCGTATGTATCCGTTTTTAGTGTTCGTGATGGATGAGGATCGCTTTCTCCATAACCAGCTCTATCGAAGAGCAAGAAGTATATCTCGAATTCGTGAATCATTTCCTGTAAGCCAGAGGACAATTGTACGTGTTTCCAAAAATTATGATATGAAAAAAAAACACAAAAAAAACAAAATTCTTATATCATCGTGATCTCCTTGTTTAGTTCTTAGAAGAGAGCTTGCAATATAAGCATAATTTAATCTTAGTATTAGTACCTGTGTGATTTTTAAATCCACTAACTTGGAACTTCCATATCCGTGGAGAATGATTATTTTATTTTTGGCCTTATCTTTTGGAAACCCTAATTCTCTGTAGGCTAAATATCTCCCATCATTGAGCTTGATTCTCGGACATATCTCAGAAAAATTCTCCGGCAGTGGAATTGGTGGCGGCGGTTTTATTGACTTGTAGACATGATAGCCTATTAAAGCGGCAACCACAACTAGAAGCAACAATATCATTTTACCTGTAGATAATATATGATCAGGGAACACTGCAAAGTGTACTTTAGATGCTTAAACACAATATGATACATTAATGATACTTTCGCTATTGGGACATCATATGAAACTAGCCATAATGATCATCATCATCAGTTTGTTAGTTCTTAAAAGAAAAGAAAAAAATTAATAGAATTTCTGAAAGGAAAATGAAAGAAGAAAAAACTTAAAAATGATAAACGGCGTAACAAAGTTGTCGTAGAGAGAAATCGGACCTGATAATTTGAGAGATGGCTAAGTAATGTGAAATCGTGAGTGATGATATCGCTGGCCAAAACAACTTACCAATACTTATACTGACCACAAGACAAAGGCTAAAACTAATTAAACAAATTAAGAAAGGCAATGTACGCGTTTAGATTTGAACAAAGACGGAAAGATATAAGATCTTATCTGTTAATATATTCTGATCATTATATAAAACACGTACATAACATATCAACATGACAACATGCTATTTTAAAAAAAATTAGCAACTAACATCTATCTACGCATTTTTAGATTGTCGACACGTATCAAAATAATTTAGGAAAAAAATTACCACTAAGATAGAATTGTGTGCTTTGTTGGATAAAGTTTAGAATTAATACACGTATGTATGCATATGATTATATGAATATGGTGCATGTTCTTTTTGTCGACGATAAGATTGATGTTCGATGTATGTGTGCAAAACTCTGTAACAAACAGAAATCCATTCATGGGACATCAGATGAAACTTTCAACGCCTCTAAAACAATATAGACATGATTGTTGTATGATGTATATATGTGTGTGTGACACTTTATATATATAAATAGGATCGACGATCTATTTCCCCCCGAAAACTTTCGTATAGCACCACAACTACACGAAGTTTCAGCTTCGTCCTAGATCTCTCCATTATAAAAGTTCGAAATCTATTTACCCCTGAATTAAAAGTTCAAATACAGTTTCCCCCTAGAATAAAAGTTCGAAGCCCAATTATACCCGAACCACAATTAAACTCGGTTTACTGTTTACCAATCGCTCATTAACCAATTAAACCAAAGTTTAATCGATTAAAACCCAATTTCAATAAATAAACCCAAACCACGATCCAATTACAGCCTCCAAGTACAAAATCCCTAAATTATAATTCCCAAATTAAAAATCCCCAAATTTAACCAAACCTTCTTCGACAACTCGTCATTCTTCAACTCCATCTTCGTTTCCTTTTTCTTTGATTCACTCAGATCTTCAACTGTGCGCCTCTCACTTCTCCAATTCTCCCACATCCTTCGTGAGGGAAATGAATTGAATAATAAAATATTTAATTTTTTGTTTTTATTTTGTTAATGGACTTTAGAAAACTTACGAGAAAATTGTGAATTCTCTCGTCTGCTTCTTCTTCCTCTCCCTCTCTCTCTCTCTCTCTCAAATTCGCTCATCCTCTCAATTGTTCAGCGTTTTAGACCCCAAAGTTATTGGGATTTTACGGTGAATAATACACAGATTAAATGCATGAAATGCCACCAAAAATCTGAGCGATTGGAGCTGATGATGAATCTAACTGTTGAAATTGATGGGGATATAGAAAGCTTCGAAGAAGCACTTGCTCAACTTACAACCTACAAAATCCTCGATGGAGAGAATCTGTACTTCTTTGTAGCGATTTTGAAAATTAATCAACTGGATATGTTGGAGAAGATGAATCTGAGAGTTTGTCGAAGAAGATGAAGAAAAAGAAAAGCGGGTCGGATCATTTACGGGTCGAGTTAAGTTTTAATTTGGTTTGGAATCGGGTTTAGTTGGTTTGGTATTAAATTTAGATTGTAAACCGATAAAATTGACGTCTATGTGTTATGAGGTTTTGAACTTTTAATTCAGGGATAAATAGATTTCGAACTTTCATAATGGAGAGATCTAGGACGAGGCTGAAACTTCGTGTAGTTATGGTGGTATACGAAAGTTCTTAGGAGGAAATAGATCGTCGATCCATATAAATATAAATATATATATCCAAGAGCACTCATCCATAAATAACCAGAACGAATGACTCATGCCGTATAAAAGCAATGTTATATGTATTTGACTCATAGAGTACTTCCTATATATATTTTATTTTTTCTTCACATATGCTGGATTTTTTTGATAAAATATATGGTGGATTTGTTTCTAAATTTCATAAGAAATGCAATGTATGTGTAGCATAATGTATACATTTGTATTTACTTGATCGATATTACTAACTCTATTATGTAAGAATGTTATATTAGTGTTATGAAATATTAATGAAAGAACCTATACGGGTGCATTATTTAATTAAACTAGTAGTATTTTTATATTATTTTTTGGTCGAAATAATAAACTAGCAGTATTAGTTTTTCAATTAAGAGCAAGATAGTTGAAAGCAGTTTTTTTTTTTGAGAATTTAAAGAGCAAAATTAATTGTAAGTCCATGGTGAAAACTGAAAAAGACTTTGCTAAGCTGCAAAAAGAAAACATTATTTATTCTTCCTTCATAAACGTACTGTGACTCTGTGATCACACCAAAGAACATATCACGATGTGTCTTCCATGAGAAAGGGAAGAAGACTGAAATTTTCCTTATTCACAGGTCCTCGGGACCATTGATGTTCTGTAAAAAAAAACACATGAAAACTTTTAGTTTTTCATTTTCAAAATAAGTTTAGGCTTAAAATACTAAGGATGTGAAATGCCAATTCGGTTTAGATAAAACCCCGAAATCAATCCTAGTTTTAATTTCGGTGATTCCGCTTTGGTTTTTTTTTATATCTGAAGAATTCGTAACCAAAGTCGTAGTTTAAAAGAGAAACAATCGGATAAAAATTAACTCTGGATAACCATGAAATTAAAATTAAAAGATTAATTCTGCTAGGGACACCAAACCCGAGATCAAAACCGTATCAAGCTGAATCACTCTGTTCTAACAAACAGATAAAACCAAACCCGATTGAACATCTCTGGAACAAAACCCAAAAATTCAAATCAATTAATTTTGGTGATTCAGTTTTACTTTTTCTACATCTAATCAAACAGGAACCAAAACTGTGGTAAAAAGAAAACAACCGAATAAAATCTAATTTGCGTGGAATAACCAAAATCGAAACCATACCCTAATCGAACCGAACCATTTGGTTCCTAAATTTCATCAACCAAACAATAAAGAAACCGATTAAAACCGGAGTATTCGTTACGTTACCTTGTTCTCCACCACAGCCGCGTCCGGAATTTGGAGCTTCACCCCGGATTTTGCCGTTACAGTCACATTGCCCTTCAAAAACCGGAACAACGGAATTAATGTGTTATGGATTTATTATAGACATATATCTACATAAATTAAACGTATAGAGATATATAGGTATACCTTGAGAACAACGGAAGAGCCAAACCAGACATCACCAGACACCTTAAGGCTGTCAAGCTCAACGATACTTGGGATGGATTTGAACCGGCTCAAGAAGTTAGCCACCTGTTTCAACGATACATTATGTGAGGCTCAAGAGTCATGATACAATGTCTAGAAAAAGCACAAGAGATTTTTTTCTACTTTACCTTCTTGAACTCGGGTCCCAATTCAATTGATGGGTTCGATGGGTTAGTTCTAGCTTTGTTTCGGGTGACAAAGCCATCAACTAGGGTGTAGAGATCAGACTGTGAAACAATGAAAACTTAAAAATCATTTAGTCAAATGTTTCAAACGATATCTTTGTTACTCTGTTTTACTGTTAAATGTGGTAATAGTGTTTACCTGAACAAGCAGCAAGTCTGAAGTTGCCTTCACTGGCAAGAACCTTGAGCGAGGTACGTTAACACCGATCGCGTTGTCAAAGAACTGTTTTGAGATGGAGAAAGAAGAAAAAAATAAAAAAGTTAAAAAAGAAGGTTACAGTGTGCATCTGTAGATCGAAAAGTGCCACTAAGACTAGCATATATTACCCTTATTGCAGCACCAGCTGCAGTTTCCAGTTGAAGAACTTTGACTCCATCGACTTCCTGAATAGATTTTTCAGTCTTGTTTCAGTTAGATAATCATGAAAATTGAAAAAATCAACAGGCCAGGCCACGCAGGCACCTTTGGGTTGGGAATGATCTCCATTTTAAGTGCATCAGCTTCCACAAGCTTTTTGATGGCCTTCAAGTTAACCCATCTGTTAACTTACAGAGTTAGTGTCTACAATTAAGTTTATATCTTCTGAACGTCTTAGGGACACGATCTACTTACAGGTTGTTTGTGTTGAATATCTTGAACTTCTCAATTGATTTGAATTCATTGACCTACCACAGTGATCAAAAACAGGTGATACTAGTGGAAGCAACCAGAAAAAGGCACAAACAAAACTCTACAGTTGCATATTCTATTTTTTCAATAAAATTGGCATTTACAATTTACCCTTCATAAGAACAATCAATCTAAAGCAGAGAGGAGAGAAAAAAGGGTTTTAAAGAGCTTCTTAGGAATCATTCTGAAAACTGGGCTCGTTTTTACTAACTACCCCACATTTCTAATGAATATCCTACAAGAGTATTAAAAAATCTCTAAGAAAATGAAATCCAAACAGTAACAGGAAGGAAAACAAAAAAGAAGTATGAACTTACATGTTCATCAGGAACCTGAGCAATCTCCAAAAGCTGGGATAAATCAGAAAAGTCAACTTTAGAAGTCAAGAAAACGACTTATGTTCTACAGTAGCACAAGCAAATTGTAGCATTGAGAAGATCATGAGTTGCAAAGAAGTTTTTGAAAAAAAAGTGTCTACTAATACTAGGAACCTATTCCACATGCATATCGATATATATTTTTTGTGATAAACATGTATTTACAGAATCAAAAAACAATTTACTGTAGTTAAAACCAAATTCGATTAGCAGTTCTTTTAATAACCATGCATAAGAAAAGGTACATCTAAACAAGAAATGACACAATTAAGAACTTACCTGAACTTTGCCTTCATAAGAAATGAGAGTTCCTCCCTTTACATCAGCTAAGGTTTTGGGTGTAACCTCCATACAGTATTCGTTCTTGTTCTGGATCAAGTGCTTCAGGATTTCTGAAGCAATTAGACAAAGGATGAGGCAAGAAAAACAGTTAGTCTGGGATTGTCAGTAAAATTTTCTAATTAACTACATAAAACTAATGTGTAAACAAGGACGAACAAACTATGAAGGAAGACATACTTAAGTCAACGATGGCACCCAAGTTGTCTGAATTGGCAACGAATACATATTCCTTACCCTGTGAAACCCAGAAAACCAATTTTTCAATAAATGTGGACATCCAGCTTAAAATCTGGGAAAACCAGTAGCCGAATGCATTAAAGAAGGAACCTGTGATAAGAAAGCATCGAGCTTTCCACTGTTCATGAGGGATGGGAATACATCACCATGACCGGGAGGATACCTTCACAAAGATAAATTATAAGTAGGCAATCTGATAAACAACAGAAGACATTCCTTAAATGCAAACATAATCTCAAATGAAAACGCAAATAAGGGCGACAAAGCAAATTCTATGACGACTACAGCATATGGTTAACCAGCAAACGGATGACAATATGATATTTATTAAAATTGTAAACATGTCATGTTCTCTAAGATTTCAGAATAACCTATTAGAAAAATCACAAATTTTTGTTCTCTCCAATCATGGACTGATCTCAGAGAGCACAAGGCATCCTATCTGTTATGATACTTCAGCACGTAGGGATATTAACCAGTTCTAACTTGCATAAGAAGATCTAATGTGAATTAATATGAACAGAAACAATAACCATCTAAAGTATAAAGATTTTAAGTAAACATGGAGTCTGTTTCGCGTTGCTGTTCAGTATTTAGAGTGCAGATTGAAAAATTTCAATAGTTTTTGATGTGGTTGAAAAACTTGAGTGATAATGAAGCAAATAAGGCCGAACAAAGAAAAAAAAACTAATATGTAAAAGCCAGTGGATACTACTATCTGATTATAATAGTATAACAAAATGAAATCTTACCAGCCATCCTTGTCGGTCTTTCCCTTGCTGGGCCACGGCACAAACTCATCTGCAACAACACGGGGATATTTGCTCTAGAAAATCCAAATAAACATTATTAGTTGCAGAGCTGATGTCAGTTTTTTCATACAAATGAAATTTTAATTTGCTAATTTGATATGCATCCACACCACAAATCCACAAACCTGGTTAAAAGTGTGAATGTCGACATTTGAGTTGGTGTACTTTTCCACAATCTGAATATGACAAAAACAGTCAGCCGCAAAAAGAATAACATAAATTTAGAAGTGAAGAAATGTGATCCACAGAGAAATAGAAGTACCTTTTGTGTGTCATCATGTGTATTAAACGAGTTCATGAGAACCAACGGAACCTTGCAGCCATACTTGTTGTTGAGATTCTGTGAGTCAGTGAGCAATATATTGGGCATTAAGATTAGGAATCATTAAGGAGGTAGTAAGGCAGGTTAATAAAGAAAATGGCAAACCTCAATCTGGATAACAATCAGATCAAGAAATGTCAAACCGTCACGGACTTCGATAACCGACCTGCCCAGAAAAAAAGCAAGATATAATTTCTTCACTTCCTGAATCTTGGAATAACTACTACATGCCTGCTATGCCAAAATTTCACAAGGGATTGTTCACTAGCTTCCATCTGAATGTTACATCGACTAGCAATGCAACAAATTTATACTGTAGAACAAGAGAACAGACAACCAGAAAGTCCAAAGACAAGGATGACATGGCAAATAGATCTCCAGACAGAAAAATACCCCGAAAAAAGGGCAAAACAATTTCATATTCAACACTTAAGTTGAATCTCAAAGAGACTGGAGCAACTACGCAATTGGATTGAAAAAAAAAATGAGAATGACAACAGACAAAAAAAAGGCTTACTTCGGGCCAGTGCATCCCATTGTTGTCCCAAGACCTCCATTAAGCTTTAACACAACAAGTTTTTCCAACAGATTCTTGGTCTCGGAAACATCTACATCATTTGTAAACATAAACATCGTTTTAGCATCACAGAGTAACTGCAAGCATATATGCAGAAAACAAAAACTTCTAAGCAAATCGGAATCAGTGAAGACGAATAATACCTTCGGAGACCGGAGCCATTTTCTCGTAGGGAACAACGATTTCATCAGTAGGTGTCAGGATCTTACTCCACTCAATGTGCTGTGCCTCACCGCTTCAAATTCATATGTAATCAGTAACCGAGGAACTAATTAGTCTACTGTTACGTAAACGACGACGACAACTCAGATCTATATCCAGATCCGATCAGACCTAGGTCTAATCGTTTCAAACGAAACTGGAAAATTCAGATTGAAAGCAACTCCAGAGATACCCGAAAAATCAAGAATAACCGGAAAAGCTGAGAAAATTCTAAATATTGTTTGATAATCATAAATTCAAAAGAAAATAGATCGAAATACGAAAGTAGACTTCCACGAGTACATAATTGGAAGCGATAAAGAGAAAGACAAACCTCAGGTACCGTGAGACGAGGTTGATGAATCCGCTCCTCTCATTCTCACTGAAGCAAGGGGTAACACAAACAGATCAGTCGAAATAATCACGAAAATTCAGATCTAGGATTCTGAAGCCATAAAGATCCAACAGATTTTTCAGGAAAAAACAAAAATCAAGTAAACGACAAGAGAAAAGAAGACGAATCCGAACGCAAACCTCATCTCAGTAAGGCCGTCGACGGCAGATTTGAGCTGAGGAAGATTCTCGGTAGTGGCGGCCATTGTCGATTATCGATTAGAGCTTCCGATTCAGAAAACCAAAAAAACGAAGAGAGGATTGTAAACTAAAGAGAATGATGGAAATTAAAGCAAAGATATATTTATAGGCGACGAGTTTCGGAGGAGTAGTGGTGATGAAGTGATGATGCGTGTTGTTACCGCATATATATATATACATTGTCTTCTCTGTACCACTTACAAATCCACACGTGGCACCTCGCATGTCCGTCCGGTTTCGGCTTTCAATTTTTTTTTTCAAATAATTTGTCAAATTAATCATTTTCTACGATTGCGTCATTATATATTATCAAACATCTATCATTCAAAACTATGGGAAAATTATGATAACCAACCAAAAGGTCCAAAACAATAAAAATTAAAAAACCCCATATAAATCCTGTCTTAAAAAACCATCATAAGTCATAACCAATCGAAATCATAAAAAAAAAACACGACATAAATATATAAATATCTCTAGCAGAAAAAGAGAAAGAAAGAGAATCTTCCAGAGAATATTCCCTCACTCAGCATCAGGACAATTGAGCAAGCGTTTGATCCTTTGAACAGTGCAGTTGATCAAAGTATTCACTGCGTCCACTGACTTCGCATTCATCTCTTTGGTCGAGGAGGTCCGGCCTGAGATAAGGATCTGAAAGCCCACCGTGAGTAAAGTTCCACCGTCCTCAGTCGCCGCCGCCATGGATCGCCGGCCGTCGCTTGAGATGATGAAACCAGAAGGAAGGATTGGAATATCGGAAGGGTTGACTTCACCGGAGGCAGCGATTTTCATTGTAGTCTTATCGAGGGGAGCGTACACTAGCATGCCTCCTAATGCGTCCATGTAACATTCTTGTAGCATCAACATGTTCTTCTTCTCTGGATCTTCTGCCATATATATGCTAGCATCCTCTGTTTTTGTAGGCTAATTATGTATATATACAAATAAAGATTATTAGAGTTTTTTTTTTGTGGGTAGCAAAGATTATAGAGTTAACTATAACCAAAGATTAACTATTAAGAGATCGTTAAGAAAATGTATGTACGTACCCGGAGAATGGTGATGCAGTTGGTTTCACTTGATCCGGTGAAAACGCGAGCGATCTCAGAGATTGCATCTCCATAGCAAAGGACGTCCCACTGTTACATGCAAACGTGGTTTGTTTTCAAACACGACTTAAGAGGTAAGACAACAATAAGGGATAAAAAATGCGAATCAGAAGCTTTAACAGTTTAACATATAGAGATGTTTGATGAGACCATTGTTACTCCATCATCATATACTATGTTGTGGATGAATTTGCTAATCATCATATACAATGTCGTGGATGGATTCAGTCAAAAAAATTACCTAATTAACTTTTTTTACTTCGCACTAACCATCTTTGAATTCTATAATATGAGTAGAGATGTTCAATATTGATAAACAAAAAAAAAAAAAAAGACAACCGAAAACTAGAATGGATTTTAATTGGTCAATTTTTTTTATTTCTTCTATATCTGAAATGTCAAAAGCGTATCTAAACCATGAGAAAATTTGAGTTAAAAAAAAAGGAAAAAAATTTAAGAAAAAAAAAAGAGCTAAAGAAAATAATTACTTGAAACAGAACGTGAACCCAAATCTAACTTAACCGGTTTATAATGAATTTATTTTACGTCAGATACTTATTTTTAAACCATGAACCCGTATTAACCCTCCTAATTCTACGTTACAATTCGATAATTATAATGCATGACATGAAAAGAACCTGGTGACGAGTGTCGATGTTGCGCAGGAAGTTGAAGACTTGCAAAGGAGTGAGAGGTAGTGAGAGACAAGACGCAGCACTGATAATTAAACCGGGGGGTTGACCGGCCCCAATGTTCATACGGATCGAGATTCTGACTCCACGCTTCGATTGTTGAGGAAAGTCAACTTTCCCGGACATGGTCAACATTTCGTTGAAGCTCTTCAACATTCTTTCCCCTAATTTCATTACACTCCTTCTTCCTTCCCCTGTCGTTATAGCTGCCGCCAAAGAGACATTATATTATAACTTTATCAAAAACATCAGAATGTCATTATTAAAATCTTTGGACTAAAGGTCGATCGAGTTGATCCAGTTAGGTCTCATAGATGATACATATTACGTACCTTCGTTCCAGTCAGTAGCGGGAACGGTTAAAATGGAGGAGAGAGCCATCCTCTGACACATCCTCTCAAGCGTGACGATCCAACGCTTAGCGCCATAGCCTGAACGGCCACTTAAAAGCTCTCTATACATCTGATGTGTATCCGATTTATCGTCCACTTCCACATGCTCTATCCACCTTACCTGCAATATTTCAAAAAATTCAAAAAATATTTAATGTATGCATGCATTTATGAGAATAGATAGACATATGTGAGATCAATCGAGGCGATGGAGACACCTCAGAGTGAGCATTGGGCAAGCTTCGGATAAGACAACCAGAAGGACGTTTATAACAAGAACCATAGTCTTGTTCAAAGTTAACGATGCTGTGTGACACGTCAGCAACAATCCAGAGCCCTTCATCGATCTGTTGGCAGCACCTGACGATCATAAACTCCCTTGGTGGCACTAGAGGCGACAGAATGTGTAGCTGCTCCCACATCTATCAATTCCATTCACATTTAAAATACATAGTATATATTAAGATCAAATCAGAAATTAGTTCAGTTTTGAGTTTTTTTTTAAGATACACATGACCTAGAAAACGTAGCTCGAGAAAGGGAAAAACAAAAAGAAAAATATTTTAAATATTTTTTTTTAAATGAAAAAATGAAAGAAAAAAAAGAATAAGCTCGAATTGAAATCCGTGTTTAGGGTAAGATTGTGTCGTCTCGAACCTAAAATCGAATCGAAATCCCTGAACTGAATGAAAGGGTATGTAAACATTTGATTGATAACATGTTTAAGTTCCACAATGAAAATAGTTCTTACCACTTGCAAGACATTGCAGTTTTCTTTGACGGGAAGCTCGGATCCGAGCACATACGATGTCTTGGCCTTGTTAACGATCGTTGGAAAAATATCTTTCCATTTCTCCTACAATAAACAAGTACATTTTCATATTTGTGTATAATTAAGTCCAACCCTTAATTTAGGGGAAAAAAAATTGTGAGTAGTAACGACCTACAAAGGTAAAAATAACAACTTTTTCCAAAACCACCTTAAAATATTTGAAAACTATATGTAATTTTGAGATAAGAAAGTAATAAAGGTCCTAATTCACACACATATATATATATATATATTAAATTTAATATTTATTCTAAATGATGTAACAATAAAAAAAATTGAAATTTATATTTAAAAATCAGATATCAAATGAAAATGCACCACTTAATTTCACGTCTAATCAACATAATCCTAATATTTTTTTTATGATGGATGACAGAATACATACCGAATCTAAGAACATATTGATCAAGTATGTTGCTTCTACAGGAACCACTGTGACATCTTTGGAAGACTCGACACGAGCACTCAAACTCCTGAAATGTTTGATCGCGTGTGTGAACTTCTCATAGCTCGTTTGATCAATCACATATGTTCCGTCGATAGACGACTTAACCCAAAATGCTTCCTCGGTAAAAAACAGCCGCTTCAGCTCTTCAACCGCACTTGCCGCGGTTTCAGACAATTGCATTATATCCATTTCGGATAGTGGCATTAGTGATTGGATGGTTTGATAAGTTGGTGGTCTTAATGAGCTAGATGGCTCCAAGTGATTGCTTTGGATAGTTTCGTACGAGATATGACTATCACAGATTTGCTCTCTATGAACAGAAGTTGATGACTCCTCCATGGTTGGTTGGTTAGACTTGTTCTTGGATATAAAGTCGGCGATTTTGTCACGCTAAAAATAAAATAAACATTTATCAGTTAGAAACAAAAAAATACACAAAACAACAAAATATAGTCTAGATTCTTTTTGTCTTAGAGCGTGTATAGTCTAGAAAAATAAAATGTGTATTCGTTCATTTATCTGATTCTAGAATCACAATAACTAAGTAAGCAAAAAGAATTACAATAACTAATGATTTTGTTACTCCATCGTTTCACTATTGTAATGATTTACTATTTATCTGATATGTGTATATTCACAATCAATTTATAGGTTATGTTATCTTTTTTCACATAGATGAATATCATGTTGTCCGTAAATCTAAATGAAAATATGATGATGGATCAAGAAAAAAAAATATAGACAGAGAAATATTTGTCGATTTAAAAAATGAAATCAAATGATTACCTTCTCTTTGAGGAGGGCGTTTTCCAAACGCAGTTTTTGGAGATTGTGTTCGCGTTCTTCTCTGCCAAAAGGAGGACCACCACAAGCTGGACAAATCACATTTTTTAACGCCTCTAACATTGCTTCATTCTCACATTTGAGCCTTTCGTTATCTCCACGAAGTGATATGTTAGAAGATCTTTCATCTTGAGCCTATAGCATATGAAAAAAAATATAAGTTCGTTGAAATAAATCATAAGATAATTTTGTTTAAAGGATTTACTAAGATGAATACTTTGCTTTGAGTTCTTTTGTTCTGAAACCAAAACTTGATCTGGTCCACCTCGAGTTTCAGCTCTTTACATAGTTTCTTTCGTTGTGATTCGTCTGGATGAGGACATTCCTTGAAATAACTACATTCAATTTTAAGAAATCAAAATCAATTACTACAATCCAAAATCATTAGTTTTTTTTGAAATTAATTAAAGAATTAATATAGATTTTACGCTTCAAGTCTTAGGATCTGCTCAGGAGTGTGGCGATGACAAATCTTCTTTTCTTTTGTCTTGGAGTTTACCGAAGAATTTTGTTCATTGCCTGAGCTTCCACCACCATCGTAATCCATTTTGTTCTTCACCAAAGAAAAGTAGATTTGTTTTCGTAACAATATTTTGCTTTTGTTAATTCACAAGTTAACCCGCATTTATATGGAAAAGGTGGTACAAGGATAATTTAAAAAAAATATATACAATATTTCACAAAAGGAAGAAAGGGAAAATTTGGATATTTACTATTGCAGTGGGAAACATTATATGTTAAAAGGCAATTATTAGTTTTATTTAATTGAAAAATATATGTTTTAGAAATAATATTTGCGTTTATATTGTGTACAATGTATTGAAAAAAGATTTATTTTCTATTTATTATTGGTCAATTTATTTTTTGAGGATAAACTCAAACCATTTAGACAAAAATGTTTATCTTTTAGTTTACAGTTATTGTAAACTACTAAAGATACAAAAATATATTTCTTCTATAAAATATTAACATAGAAAATTTCATTAAATTTCAAAATAATTTCTTGATAACAAAGATTTTATGTTGAACTAAAAAATTCATATATAATAAATCTATAATTTATATTACGTTTTTTTTTAGTTTCTAAAATAATAATCGGATATCAGTTAGTCATCTATATATTTATTATATCACATGAAAAATAATTTTTTAATCTGTATTGTCAACTAAGCTTTTTAATTTTGTTTTTTTCTATACATTTTAAAGTTAACTAGTGTCTAAATGTCCTTTTTTTATTACAAAAGCTTGTGCTAATCATTAAGTTAATTTTTAGTAAAATAATATAAAATATCAATTTAGGAGAAATTTATCATTAGTGCTTTGAATATTAATTAATTGGTTTACAATTACTATTTTTTTAATGTATATATACACCTATCAACAACTGGAAACACCAAAACTAGTAATGCAGAAAGAAAATTTGGAAAAATCCAAATATAAAAAAACAATGATTCAGAGACGCGCCTCTTAAAAAAGAAGAAGACATACGATTTTTTTCTAAAAAATTTTGGGACCACAATGAACTGGCTCATTAGAGGATCTCCATTGAAAGGTTCTCAAAAAAGTTTCTTATAATTTTTAATAAAAAAATAATAAAAATAAGAAAAAAATAAAATGGGGTTTTCAAATGAAAACATTTGACAAACTCATGAAAACTTCATTTAAGAGTTGTCATCATATAATTGGTTCTCTTTATTTTTATAATTTAAAATTTAATCATAGAATTAAATTATATTAAAATATTAATATTTTTGTTGTTGTTTGATAAAATCTTTGAGGTTTTTATTCATTGAGATGCTCTTAGTCCAACTAACCTTATTGTAGGGGAGGAAACTCGATCCCGGGTAAAGCGGTGCATATTCTTTGTAGACTTATGGATGCAACTAAACCGCGGTCATTTCTATATAAAAAAAATGATTCATGTCACTTAATATTAAAAAAAGAAAATAGTTTATTACAAAATATATAAAAATACATCATTTTTTCATTCGTCTTAGGCATCTAAAATTCTATGGACGATCCTACTAGTTAGTGACGCAGTTGCAAGTGGTCGGGGTACGATCCAAGGACGATCCAAAGCGGACCAAATTGTTAACAACTGGATCAGCAAAATGAATTCTGAAGGTTTTCTACCCAAGAAGAAATCCTTCCGAGAGAGCCAGTCTAGTTCATAATCGAACCCAATGAGCATGGACTCTCAATCTTGACCATGAGAACGCTCAATGTTCATAAGCCCACTATGACCAAGCCCGGTTAGTTCATCATCAGACCCAATGATCATGAGTCTTTCTAATTCGTGCCCGTCAGTCAAAGCCAACCAAAATCACGATCCAGCCCACACAACCGTTGTGAATCATCTCATCAACACGTGTCATATCTGACGGAAAGTCGAAGTCTTTCTTTCGTGTCGTGTTCACACCCTAAGGCCAATTCCGTATTTGGATTAGTTAAGAATTAAGATCAACCACAATCTAATCAAATCAACAATCAACATTTGTTTTCTTTCTCTTCGCCAAGATTCAAGCTCAACGGCTCGGTCCATATACGAATATTACAAATCTTGCACCAACAGAATACAGTCTTGAATTGGACTCACCTAGACCATATTTGGACCATCAAATTAATCTTGATTAGATCTGACGGTTATTCCTCCATATCCAAAACAAAATTCAAACTCTACTTTGTAATTCGTTTCAAATGTTTGCCATAGTATGAACCTTCCAATGTGTTCTCCACTTTTATTTAAATTTTGTTTTTATATGATTAATTTTCTACGCTCATAAAAGTAAAAGTATAAGAAATCATTACAACAATTCGTAAATTTTGATTCAATTTTAATTTATTGAAAGAGTAATCAGTTTTACTAGTTTGCAGAAGGCCACAAAATATTTAAACAATATATGCCTGAGTACCAGACGTAACTACTAATATTAGCTGGGTCCACGTTTTAAAGAAGAAGAGACTTTAATTGGCCTTAACAACTGTGACTGGACATGTCGCATTTGTCACCACATGATTGCTCACACTACCCAGCAACATCCTACGAAAAAAACAACAACAAAATGAATTCATACATAACGTAGTTATTAATTAATTAATACCAAACCCCCATTTGCTGTATACGCAATTATGTGTCTGTTTTGAATATTCTGTGTATATAGTTATAGAGATATCAAAAAAGTAATATATATCTTTTATAAAAACACAACCAAAAGTTACATCAAATTGTAAAAATGTTAAATAAAAAACCAAACCGAATCAAAACTACGCCAGATGAGACAAAACTAGATTCAGTTCTAGTTAGGTTTCTACTTCCTCTATATATAGTGAAAATCCGAAAAACTCAGACCAAAACTAGACTATGTATTATGAATACATTACCTTTTGAGAGGACCCAAACCTCGACTGCCAAGAACAATGGAATCGAGTTTTAGATTTTCGACGGCATCGCAAAGTTTCTCCCTTGGATCTCCCCAATACACTTTTGCCACCACCTTCACCTTTCGTTTTTTTTTTTTAAGTTAAAGAAAGTATGGTACTGAATGATAAATCGATTATCAAAAAGAAAAAAAAAGCTAAACCTATAGTTGTAAGACTGCGAGAGAGAAGTTACCTTTTTAGCCCTAGAGAGAGTATCAAGAACATTAAGAACCTCAGGATCGTAAGCAAGTCCATACTGTTTAGAGAAATTAACCTCTCTAAACTCCTCCAAAGGAACTAACGCTACAATAATTAATTGACAAATTTAATTAATTATCAAAAACCAAACTAATTAAGAAATCTTTTTATATAAGAAAATACTAGTAATTTTACATACGTGAACCGGTTTCCTCGAAGAGGATTTTGCGGGTGTGATCGGCGTTTTGAGGCTGAACATGAATCAAGATGAGGGTGTCGCCATCGTCAAGGAGATTCTCCGCCGTCCACCGGAGAGCCGATTTGCTCGTCGGAGAATAGTCCATTCCCACACCCACCGTACGTGCTTTCCCCATTTCTCTCTCTATCTCTCTTTCTCGATGATTTCTAAGTGGGAGTTGTTTACGTTAGTCTACTTTATATGTACAATACAAACCAGTTTGATGGTTTGGAGAATAATAACGCACACAGAATTCGAGATATTTAATGATTGTCTTTTTCTTTTGACTGTTTTTGGATTGTGATGGGGAGATTCTTGAAGCTACTAGGTTTCTCCCTTGCTTATTTTCTTAAAACACAACAAAAAGTCTATTAATGACTATAATTTTCTTTATTAATGATTTAGAAGACGAGAATTACAAGAGATAGAAAACAGATTTTTCAAATTTTCATCAAATTTTATTTATTTTCTTTGAATAACATCTCATTCATTTCATAAACTCGATTTTTTTTAAAAAAATTCTTCCATATAGTCAACCTCGCTGGAGCCTTTAAAGTTGGTTTCCATACAGATTTTATAGTATATATTTAATAAACTTGATATTAAAAATATTGATTTTACACTGATGTGAACGAGTGCATATATTTCTTTTTCAAAAATTATGTAAATGTATTCGAGAAATTTTAATCGAAATCTTAATTATGTATTGACGAAGGCCATAGAAGATAAGTATTTGCATTGCATATGTAGTTTATTAGTGAATTCTCTGTATCTCACTTGCACTCCAAGAAAACAATATTCTTTGTTAGCTTTCACCAAAGGCAAATTTTATTCTTCAACTTTTCTTCCTTTATTAGCTTTTTAATTTATTCGTTGATTGATGGAACAGATACCCACATATCAAAACCAACTTTGTTCTCTTAAATTTTAATTAAAAGTAGTAACAGACTAACAATGGGTTTTAAATCTTTGATGGCTTGGGAAAAAAGTATGATTGTAGTTTCGTTTTTAAAAGTTATCACAAGTTAAAAAAAAGTTCTAAAATATAACAAACTTATTTGAAAGAACATTTCATAAAAACATAAACTATTTATCAAAAAAAAAAAAAAACACTTCATAAACAATCCTCGATGACCCAATTTGAAAAATAGTCCATTGTCTGTTTCTTCAAATGGGCCTAAGCCCAAAATCATCGACTCTATTTATTTTTTAGTTAATCAAACCAAAAGTAAGCTTTAAGGACAAAAAAAAAAAACAGAAGTTTGTGATGATAAACATAAGCTAGAACAAGAAACAATAGTAATAAATAAACTAAAACAAGCACAACTAAAAGTTCATAAACTAGCCTTAAACAAAAATTCGATCAAGTACTGATGTAAGTGCAAAACTGCTTAACGGAACTACTAAAGAAAGAATTGCTGAATGGTTTGAAAATGGCTTTGTGTACAGTCTTCATCGATCTCAACAATGGCCTTGCAACATTCTGGTCCTATTGTAATTTGACGGTTAAAGAATGACCCGAAGATTTCTGCAATGCAGGCTTCTCCGTCTCCTAGGTCCGGGAAGCACCTCCTAGCTAACTCGCTATTATTACCGTCACCGATACTTCCACTTCCACTTCCACCGAAGATGGAAGGGAGCGGAAATGGAATCGGAAGCAAGGAGAATGCGGTTACGGTTTGAGGCGCAAAAGAGGATGTGAGGAGAAGAATGACCATGACAGAAATTGATTTCATGATTAAGAAGCAAATATTAATGCTAATTAAACAAATGTGAATAATTAATAGTGGTTTTGATGCTTGGATCTTGGTGAAGCCTTAAAAAGGTTTTTTTAGGTTTCTGTATTTATAAGAGAGAAAGGGAATAGAAATCTTAGATAGGAAGATCTTCTAGTTACACTAAAATATGAAATAGATATTTTGGTTATGATTCTAGCGTTTCATTCGTTTCATTTGAGCTATATTACTTTAATTAGTTTCAACTTTCAAATGTGATGAACTGTTGATAGAAATTAAACAACAGCATCATCAAACTATGTGAACTTGTAACCAAAATGTTACAACTATAGAGAATTTTATGCAAAAAATTAGATTATTAATCAATTTAACATGACGATCGTCCATGTATGATGTCGTTAGAGTAAGAGAAACACTTATAGAAGTTTGAATTTGGCAATCAATTCAAAATTAATTATGTAAATTAATTAAAACACTTATAAAAGAAAAGGTTAGATCTTGAAGTGTAACACTCTCCCATGGATAACGGAACCGCCGCGTCATTGAAGTAGTCAAAGGTTTCTCAATAGATGAAACCGAAAGTACAGGTCTTCAAGGTAGTGAGCGTGGGTCCTACACGTTGTTTAGTTTTAAATTAAATGACTTAAATCATTGTATTAAGTGAAACTATAGTATATCATATCTTATGATTAAAAAATGTGAGATAACAACTGGAAGTAAGCAATACAATAAGATTTGCGTCCTTCCTTCCACACTTTGAGCCTCTAATTACCTGTTGACATTTATTTGTTTGATATATTATATATATAAATAATGATTATATTGTCACCGTCTCTTTGCAATGTATAAAATGTAGCTACGTTGACTCACTTCATTTGAAAAAAAATATTGAGCCTTTGACTATTGCATTTATTATCATCCAAATCACTCTGATTTGAACACTCCTTGTAAAGTTGCATAAACATACCAAAAATGAAAGAAACAAAACATTCCAATTAGTATTGTAAGGTTCCATCCATCAAATTTAAAAGAATAAATGAATTGATTAGGCTTCATTACCTTTTAACGCGGAGTAAACATGGGCATAGACTTGTGAAAATACGGCTAATTATAACTTAAATATGTGCATAAAGTAATAAAGACGCGGATTCAACTATCTAATGTCAACCTCTATTTGCAAAGCTGTCCATCTTCACCATATAATTTGAATTTTTATATACTAAATATTTTTCTATTGAACTCTCTCGTCTTCCATTTATATATAAGCTTCCGTTGTCTTCTTCGATCCTCTCAAAAATCATTTTTTTCATATCTTACACTCATAATCTTTTCCATCTCTTGGTTAATAACAAGGGTCAATCAACAATGGGCAACTACGTTTCATGCGCGCTAAGCAAAACGACATCGTCTGAGTCATCATCATCATCATCATCATCACCGGCGGCGAGAGTGATTCTCCCGGACGGTGTGGTGCGTGACATCCACGCGCCGACGAAAGCAGCGGAGCTCATGATGGAGATGCCAAGCCATTTCCTCGTCGACGCCAAATCGTTGAAAATAGGCCGGAAATTCACCCCACTCGCCGCCGACGACGACCTCGACCTAACCGGCTGCCACGTGTACGTCGCATTCCCGATGACGCGTGTGGCTTCCGCAGCCAACGCCTCCGACATGGCTCGGCTCTTCCTCGCCGGCAAGAAACGCGCGAGAAGCTGTGACAATAGGAGAGTGTCTCCGGAGAAGGAAGACGATGATGACGTGAGGCTGATGTCGGGGACGAAGCTGAAGCTGAAGCTGGAAGAGATAGAAGATTTCTCGGCGGCGGAGTTTATACATCGGATCTCTGTTTCGAAATCTAAGAAGCCACAATTGGAGACAATAGTGGAAGAACACGCGTCACCAAAATAATACTCCTTTTTTATTTTTTCTCTTCACCAAAAGTGCCTCTCTCTTGTGGTATTAATGTACGGAAGGAGACATTAGTCGAGAAATTATTAGTAGTATGTGATTATTTTTTTTCCGTTTTGTAAATGCATTTTTTTGTTTGTTTGTTAACTACTGATACGTATGGATCATCGGTGAAAATTAGATTAATAAATGACTTAAATGATGTAATCAATTTATTTATTTTCATATGAAGAAAAACAAAAACTTTACAAGTTACAAACTAGCCGTTATAAAGAAAACAAGAAGATGGTTAATTAAATAGAATCAAAATTAAATCTTAGGAAATTTATCAAACCCGTCTCTTGAAAACTTTAGAAGTGAATGACTTAGAATCTCAGACTTGGGAAACCCCAATTTGACCGTTTGCTTGGTAACGGCTAAAAAGTGCTCTGTTTCGATGTCAGTATAAATAGTATGATTCGTTTACTTTACTCCATTACCAACCTTGAGGATTAACCTTCTCCTTCCTCAACAATACCAAACCGATCAAGATCAGATTCAGTACCACAGGTCGACGAATTGATTGATGGTGATTTCTCTTACGTTGATCAGATTCCAATGAAACGTTTGGTAACCTAAGCAAGATTTTACAATTTAACAGTGATATTCGAGATTTTGGCTATGAGAATGCTACCGTTACTGATAATGGATTGGTCGAACAATGTTGAGAATGTTTCCTCAGATGCATATGATAGCTGCTCTTAACCATGGCTCTGTTGGGAATTATCCTCTTAGAGGTTTTTGTTCGTGCTTATGGGTTAGGGATGGGGATTTATCCTGCAAGAGGAAGCGTTTTTAAGGAGGAGACGGTTTATACTACTAAGATGCCTTATACTGTTGATGAAACCGCGGTTCTAGCGTTTGAAACAGAGTTATGGAGAGATTCTTATGAACCTATGCCTCAATATCTTGGCGGTTTTTGGGTTATTGCACTTGAGCAAGGATAAGACTTATGTTAGAGGAGACAAAAACACGAGTCGGATTGGAAAAAAAGATAACTTGGAAACATTGAATATTCCGGATACTGCGAATATGATGATGAAAAACCATGAGGAGTGTCTTCTACGTATTGGTCCTCTTCCTTTTGGTTTTGCAGAAACGTATTGGCTTGCAAAAGTTATGAATAAGCATCAGCTTTAAATGCCTTCTCTAGCTCTTCGGTTTCAGCGAGTATGAAGAGAGTTGGGTCTGTGGAGAAATAAGTTGCAATCCTTCTCAAGGTAGAGATGGTTACAATATATGAAAAAGTCCATTAATATAACGAGAGATTCTAAGAATTAAGAAGCAAGTTAACGTGTGTTGCATTAATCAGATCTTCAAATTCAATAAAAAGATTCGTTACAACTCATGTGTTTTTGTCCTTAAATTCGGACTATTATATATTTTAATGGTACGCACGTCCTAGGAACTCTTTTGTGATGTAGTTTTCTTGCACGTATGTATATACGGACAATGATAATAATCAAGAGCCAATGTACGGTTGTTAGAATCAAGATTCATAAGAGAACATGGCCAGATCGCTCAAGAAATCAGTCAAGTTGAGCCTAAGACATGTCCGGATCCATTCTTCAACGATCAGGTTCAAACCAGACTCTAGTTCCATAGAAAGAGATCAGAGAATCGAGTTTCTCGGAGGAGACAAGAGCCTTGGAGAAGAGGGAAACAATGGCGACAGTAGCAGCGAGTATGAAGAGTTTGAAGAGGAGGGAGGAGGACAAGAGGAGCAAGATGATGGTAAGAGCGGTGTGAGCGGCGGTAAAAGTGAAGGGGAAGAGACGGAGATGGCGGTTGAAGAGGCAGATGCGGAGATCACAGAGGCCGGGAATAGGGTGATGGTGGTGGTGGATAAAGTGATTGCCTCAACTGGAGCTCTTGAATGGGCTTTGAAGCACACATTACAATCACAAGACTATCTTTTTCTCTTATATTTCTCCAAACCCTTTAGAAAAGGTTATCTCTTTAACTCTAAATCGCAAGTGGTTCAATCAGCATTTTGGTTTGAGTTTTTGAGATATTTGGTTTAAAAAGTATATAGTAACGAAATGGAAACAAATAATAGTCTGAATTAATTGGTTTCACACATATAGGATGGTTTATCGGATTTTGAGCATTTTAATTGATTTGAAAATTTTAAAATTTTTTTGGGTCATTCGATCATTGATTTTATACTTATCAAAATGTTGGATCTTTAGTATTTAGCTTTCTAAAGATTTTGAACTTGCTATAAAGGCAAAAGGAAGAACCGGAAACGTGAGGTGAAGACCGACGAACTCGTCCACACTCTAAAGAAACTCTGCCAAACAAAGCGACCCGGGGTGAGTAACAAAAGAGTTTGCTGCGTCTCAAAACGCTAAAATGTGATAGATTTATCATTTTATTATGTCTATACAATAACAGATAGAGGTAGAGATAAGAAGACTAGAAGGAAAAGAGAAAGAGAAAGGAGAGAAGATAGTGGAAGAAGCCAAAGAACAACAAGTGAGCCTCTTAGTAGTCGGAGAAGAGAAGAAACCGCCGGTTTGGAGATTAGTGAAGCGATGGGGATGGAAGAAACGGCGAGGCCAAGCCGGAGTTCTTAAGTATTGCCTTGAGAAGGCTTCATGTATGACCATTGCAGTTAAACCAAAGAGCCGTAAGCTTGGTGGTTACTTGATCACTACCAAACGTCACAAGAACTTTTGGCTCTTAGCTTGAGTTAATTAATTTAAGCCATTTTAGGCCGTTTCTTTTATTTTATTTTTTGCATATTGTTATGTTTTTTTTTTTTTTTTTTTTGAGTT